>CAKAOI010049532.1:0-20153 GCA_916701655.1 Sebastiscus albofasciatus
GCTGCTGTCTATACTCTTTGATGTAACTTTTATTACCGGTGTTACCCTTTCAAAATAAAAGCACCCACCTTTATAATGTAACCAGCACAACTTTAAGAAAACACCTAGAAAATTAAACACTATAGAAATATACTGAACCATGCCGAAGGTCATTTACAAAGTATACTTACTCAAATAGTGTACTTTACTTTAAATATATAAAGACACATATTTAAACAGGATTTAAGAGTAAAATAAAACAGAAGATACAAACATGATAAAATAGAAGATAAGGATTCCTCTGGATGGTTTTCAGTTTGTGACCCTCTTCATGAACTTGTTCCTCTGGTGGATTATACTGTATATTATATATTACATATTATATTATATTTAGTGGAGAAGAATGGTTTGTTGTGTGATTTATTGTTCTGCTGTGAATAACTGATCTCTGAGATTATTTTATCTGCTGAACACAAAACAGACCACGGAAACCACACATCAGGTTTCTGTCTTTCTTTCTTCTTCTCTTTACATTCTGTATGTCAACAGGCTGAACTCTCAAACCTCACAACAACAGTTTACCGAGTTTAAACACTTTGATTTAGAGATATGAGGAGTGTCGATGTTTGTTGATGCTGGCAGAGATCAGCTTCACATTTACAGGAAGCAGATGGAGACACACAGTTAATAGAAGCCATCTGCTTTCTTCACTTTGACAAATAATCACTGTAAATATCAACAGAATTCGTCTTCTGATCCTCAACAGCTCCTGCAGCTTTAACAACTTTGTTTTAACTTTGATTAAACTTTGGTTTAACTTTGGTTTAACTGGTTTAACTTTGGTTTAACTTTGGTTTAACTTTGGTTGAATTTTGGTTTAACTGGTTTAACTTTGGTTTAACTTTGGTTTAACTTTGGTTTAACTTTGGTTGAACTTTGGTTTAACTTTGGTTGAACTTTGGTTGAACTTTGGTTTAACTTTGGTTGAACTTTGGTTGAACTTTGGTTGAACTTTGGTTTAACTGGTTTAACTTTGGTTGAACTTTGGTTGAACTTTGGTTTAACTGGTTTAACTTTGGTTGAACTTTGGTTTAACTTTGGTTTAACTGGTTTAACTTTGGTTTAACTGCTTTAACTTTGGTTGAACTTTGGTTTAACTGGTTTAACTTTGGTTGAACTTTGGTTTAACTTTGGTTTAACTGGTTTAACTTTGGTTTAACTGCTTTAACTTTGGTTGAATTTTGGTTTAACTGGTTGAACTTTGGTTTAATTTTGGTTTAACTGGTTGAACTTTGGTTTAAGGTAATATAGTTCAGTATAATGAGCTCAGATTGTTCAGTAAATCTCTCGTTCTTACCTGAGAAACAGGAAGTGATGCGGCGTTGCGACCGTCGACCGTCTCTGTGGTTCCTCGAGTCGTTGTCATGGTAACAGTCACATCCTCTTTCTCCGGCTGCCCCCCTGTGTCCTCCTCTTCCGCTTCCTCTTCATCGATGAACCGCTCGCTGAACTTGTCCAGGTCCTCGCTGCTGGTGTTACCTGAACGCACCACAGCAGCAGCAACCTTTACATCACCTTTAACCCGGATCATTCTCAGGATAAATATAAAACAATCTGCCTTTTTATACCGGCATGCCCAGTGTATGTGAATGGTCATGTGATAGGCGTTTTCAGGTGTGGTAATATGGACGGAGATTAAATCTGAAACGGCCCTAAAACGCTTGTCTGGACGGAGATGGTTTTAAAACAGAAACGTATTAGTGTGGATGCTGCCTTACTGTAGAAGCTGTACTCGAAGGTGGCGTTGTAGTCGTCGTAGTCTGGAGCCGGCGTGAGGTCGTAATACTGAGCCTCAGACACTGAAAACACAACACAGTCATGTTAACATCCATCACACTGAAACATTCAACCATCACATCTCAGAAAGTCTCTTCTGATGAAGCTAGGCTAGCAGTTTCCACCTGCTTCCAGTCTTTGTGCTAAGCTAAGCTAGCAGTGACCCGTCTATGTTCTGGATGCAGAGAGCTGAAACATGTGAGAGGATTTATTAAAATATTCCATTAAAGGTGTGTCTCATGTTGTATTTCCTCCCCTGCGGACATCTCAGTGATGTTTCCATCTGCCTTCAGTAGAATCTGAGCTTGTTGTGGGTGTCTGGGTGTGTTCAGAGCCAATTCTCGACATGTTTCCACTTTATTATGAACAGAGTTATTGTTGTTTGAAGAGGAGTTGCGGTTAAATCCAGCAGACGGTGAATAATCCACCAGTCAAAACAAGAGAAAACAGAGAAAACTGGTCGTCACAGAGACACCAGTTAAAGGAACAGTGTGTAACATGCAGGGGATCTGTTAGTAGAAATGGAACATAACATTAATAACTATGTTTTCTTTAGTGTATAATCACCTGAAAATAAGAATCATTGTGTTTTCGTTGGCTTAGAATGAGTAACTGATGATACTAGCGACTCATGGGACTCACGGGACTGATGATACTCATACATCTCTACCCTAATAACACTACTTTAGGAGCAACGGAAGCAAAGAACGTATATCAATAAGAAGTGAAAGCAAATAGTTTGTTCCATTGCAACATCAGCGCCCAGCAGCAGAGCTACGCTTCCGCCATTTTGGACTGAAAGTAACTACAGAACGCCAGTAAAATGTCTGTCTACAAAGTGAAAAACAAAAGTAAAACTACATTATTTCTATTCTGTTGTCTTATTTAATGTCAATCTTTTCCTAAACCTAACTAAGTAGTTTTATTTTGAAAAGACTGGAGCGGAAATTGACACGTGTTGCTGGACAGTAGGAAAATCCATGAAAATTACATTGTTGAAAGTCGTGCTGAGCATCACGAAAAAAAAGGGAAATTGGTGTCTATGTACACAAATCAAATAGATTAAATTTAGTGACTATTTCACAAACTTGTGTGACCCCGAGGTGACGTCAGAGGAGGTTAAAACAGCGTCTCCTCTTCATCACAGCGTCTGTCAAACAGCGAGGAGTAAACTAACGCACAGTTTACTGCTGGAGGACAGTCAGAGAGGATTTAACTGCTGAAACATGAAAAACACAGTTATCAGAGCTGACAGCGCGCACACACACACACACACACACACACACACACCCAAACACTGTGATCCCTGAAGATCTTCTTCCTCCCTCAACATCCATCATCTGTGTTTCACATCATCAGTCTGATAGAAACTCTGTTTTTAAACTCTCCTTCCCCAAACGTCCAATAACCTCCAACAGCGAGCCGGCATTGATGCCCCCTGAGTCCCCCCGAGACCCGCATGACTGCAGAAGATCCCGACTGACTTTACTTTCTCTCAGAGGCTCTAGTAGGTTCAGTTTTAAAGCTACAGTGAATATATTGGTATCATATGAAACTAGAAAACATAAAGAATCCATTGGTACCAACCGTGTCATACTAGCTTGTTGGCAAGGAGGTTGAATAACGATCCAAAGTTACACTCAATTTTGGTGAGGAAAAACTGTCATGTCCATTTTCAAAGGGGTCCCTTGACCTCTGACCTCCAGATATGTGAATGTAAATGGGTTCCATGGGTACCCACGAGTCTCCCCTTTACAGACACGCCCACTTTATGATGATCACATGCAGTTTATTGAATACAGAATAAATGTGTTATTGTCTCCTATTCTAAAATTGTCTATTTGATTATTTCTGCATACTGGGGTCCCGCAACAGTCTTAAATTACATAAATTGGGTATCACTGTAAAACCTCACTGTATAAAATGACCTGTGGTGACCTCTAGGATAATCACAGCCTCATGAAACTTTACAGCCACAAACTAGAGACCTAGAACATTCAGAGGATGGATGGCTTTCCTAGCTAGATTGACAATAAGGAGCTTTCTGAACAGTTTACACAACAGAAGTGCTCGCCATCCAATCACCGAAAAATGCAATTCTTGCAGAAATCTCCAAATGTCAAAAGTTTTTGATCCCAAATCACAGCATGGCTTTTTCTATGGTGTTCCTCAAGGTCTTGGAGTCTTAATGTGGTACTTTGGAGGGATTATTGATCATTGTTATCAATTCTCGAGGGGTAAAAAATTGTTAAATTTAGCACCAAATCTGTGTAACAAATGGTGTCAACCCAAAACAACTTATGAGACATAATAGAGCATGGGGGATGACCATGTATACTTCTGTCATCATGTTCTAAACCCTTATTGTTTATTTATGATTTATGACTAGAACAACTTGACACACAGTGCTGAGCAGCATCTCATTAATTCTCATTAAAATTAATCTTCAGGTTCCCAGCTATCACATGATGTTCACCACTTCTATGTGACATCTACTGTTGACCTGCTATCTCACCCTAAAGACCCCCTGTACCCCCCTAAAAAAGACTAAAACAGCTCTATCCTCTCTATTACGGAGGTCTCAAGGTTGGTGAGTATACAACAAACACAGTTCACTGTCATGGAGGAGGGTTGGTTTGGGGAAGACTCTGTGAGTTCCTCCCTCCCAACAGGATTCATGTGAGCTTTAAAACACGTAAACAGTGAAGCAGGTCGAGCGTTCAGACTCTCAGGCTGAACGTGAGACAGGAAACATTAAACACGTCGATTTCTGGAGAATTTATAGTGAAGAAAGAATTTCTGGGTTTATGTTGCAGAAATCCTGCAGGAGGTAAATCACAGGACAAAATATCCCTCCCCCAGTCTGTGAACTGGTCAGCTCCCAGTACGACACTGGTCATAAACTCTGAGCTGAAGCTGGAGGCTCACATGTCACCACTATGTCAGACTGGTGTACTATTAGATTATTATTACTCATGCATTCATGTAAAAGCAGGATTTTACTGTTAAAGATGAGCTAATGATTATTTTTATAAAAAGTAGGGCTGTCAGGGATTGAAATATTTAATAACAATTAATCGCACAATTTTTATCTGTTCAAAATGTACCTTAAAAGGAGATTTATCAAGTATTTAATACTCTTATCAACATGGGAGTGGACAAATATGCTGCTTTATGCAAATGCATGTATATATTTATTATTGGGAATCAATTAACAACACAAAACAATGACAGATATTGATCCAGAAACCCTCACAGGTTCTGCATTTAGCATAAAACAATATGCTCAAATCATAACATGGCAAACTGCAGCCCAACAGGCAACAACAGCTGTCAGTGTGTCAGTGTGCTGACTTGACTATGACTTGCCCCAAACTGCATGTGATTATCATAAAGTGGGCATGTCTGTAAAGGGGAGACTCGTGGGTACCCAGAGAACCCATTTACATTCATTGATCTGGAGGTCAGAGGTCAAGGGACCCCTTTGAAACTGGCCATGACAGACCTGGTTGGCACCAATAGCTTCTTCAGGTTTTCTAGTTTCAGATGAACCAGTATCGTCACTCTAGCTTTAAAACTGAGCAGCTACAGCCTAAACAAGTTGTGTTGCCGTGTTATTATCCCGTTAACAGCCCTGTAAGTAACTACAGCTGTCAGATAAATGCAGTAGGAGTAGAAAGACTTAAGTGAAGTAGTAGTACCCCCCAGTAGTGTGTAAATGTGCTTAAAGCAGCATGATGTTGCAGTAAAACATCTGGTTTCACACTTGAAATGAACAACGTCCTCCTGTATGTTACAGAGACAGTGAATGAGGTCAGTCTGATAATCTCTCAGCGTTAATCTGTAAAATCTGATCTGGTCGGCGCCCCCACTGTGACCTTTGACCTCTGGGCACTAACATGTGTACTACATGTCAGCATGAAGCTCTTAAACATGAGATTAAAGGATCAGTTCATGTTGATTCTGTCTGTCGCATTGAGAGATTTAACACATTACTGCTGCACAACCACACAACCACACACACACGCAAACACACAAACACACACACCCACACACCTCAACAGGGGTCTGATGGGAACTGAGGGGGCGGGCTGTTGATTGTTACCAAACAGGAAGTGTGTCATCTCTAACAACCTGTCAATCATCCCAACACTGCAGAGAGGAGGAAATGAAAACCAGGTGACACACTTACACACACACACACACACACACACACACACACACACACACACACTGCCAGAGACCACATGACTGTTTCAACTCTGGAGGTACAAAAAGAAAAAGAAAGACAGAAAAGAAAAGAAAAGAAAGGAAAAGAAAAGAAAGGAAAAGAAAAGAAAAGAAAAGAAAAGAAAGGAAAAGAAAAGAAAAGAAAAGAAAGGAAAAGAAAAGAAAGGAAAAGAAAAGAAAAGAAAGGAAAGGAGAGAAGGAGGAGAAGAAAGGAAGGAAAGAAAGCACAAAGGAGATGAAGTAAAGGAAAGTAAGGAAGAAAAGCAGGAAGAAGGAGATGTAGTAAAGGAAAGTGGAAAAGAAGAAGGATGGAGGAGTAAAGTGATGAAGGAGTAAAGGGAGAAAAGGAGGAAACAAAGGGAAAGTAGAAAAGAAAAAGGATGGAGGGAGGAAAGGAAATGAGAGAGATGGAAAGGAATCATGTAGAGGAGAGTAAGAGGAAATTAAGAAAATAAAAGCGTGGGGGGATCAGTAACAGAGAGGGGGCGTTTGTTGGCAGAGTCACATGATCCTCAGAGAAACTTCACTAAAACCAGCTGCTCAGCTTCAAAACACCACAGTTTCCTCCTTCCTTCCTTCCCTCCTATCCTTCCTTCCATCCTAGCCTTCCTTCCTTTCCTACTATCCTTCCTTCCTTCCTTCTCTCCTATCTTTCACTTCAGAGGTTCAGAGAGTTTTAAAACCAGGGTGACGATACTGGTTCATATGAAACTAGAAAACATAAAGAATCTATTGGTACCAACCAGGTCTGGCATGGCCATTTTCAAAGTGGTCCCTTGACCTCTGACCTCAATATATGTGAATGTGTGAGGGGTTTTGTTCAATAAAAATGTCTGAAAAATGTTAAAAAAAAATGTCTGAAAAGATTTTCAAAAATGTCCCAAAAAAAGTCTGAAAAATGTCTGACAAAAAGTCTGATGGATGGCTGAAAATTGTTTGAAAAAAGTCCAAAAAGGTCAGATAAAAAGTCAGAAAAAAGTAAAAAGAATATCCAAAAAATGTCTGAAAAAAATTCAGAAAAATGTAAATAAAACTAGAAAACCTGATGAATCCATCGGTACCAACCATGTCATACTAGCTTGTCGGGAAGGAGTCTAAATAACGCTCCAAACTTACGCTAAATTCTGGCGAGGAAAAACCGTCGTGGCCATTTTCAAAGGGGTCCCTTGACCTCTGACCTCCAGATGTGTGAATGTAAATGGGTTCTCTGGGTACCCACGAGTCTCCCCTTTACAGACATGCCCACTTTATGATAATCACATGCAGTTTGGGGCAAGTCATAGTCAAGTCAGCACACTGACACACTGACAGCTGTTGTTGCCTGTTGGGCTGCAGTTTGCCATGTTGTGATTTGAGCATATTGTTTTATGCTAAATGCAGTACCTGTGAGGGTTTATGGACAATATCTGTTATTGTTTTGTGTTGTTAATTGGTTTCCAATAATAATTATATTCATACATTTGCATAAAGCAGCATATTTACCCACTCCTATGTTGATAAGAGTATTAAATACTTGACAAATCTCCCTTTAAGGTACATTTTGAACAGATACTAATGTGTATTTCTTGACAGCGCCGTGCTAGCTGTTTCCCCCGGTTTCCAGTCTTTATGCTAAGCTAACTACCTGCTATAAGTAGCTCTATTTAGTGCACACACATGAGAGTGGTGTCAACCAAACTCCTTTAATCGTTATTTATTCTTTTCTACCTTTTTAAAGTAAAACAATGAGCAGCAATAAAGAGCAGTTTAAATCTCTATAGAAACAGAGAGGAGGAGCGCCAACCTGGCCGCCAGCCGGGGGGGCGGGGGGTGTATATACATGTCATGTTACAACTGTAAAATAAATTCACCATAACTCACACACACACACACACGCACACGCACACGCACACACACACACACACACAAACTGAACAGGAAGTTAAGCAGCTGTTGGACTCACCAGCACTCAGCAGGAGGATCAGTGAAGCTCCACTCAGATAAACAGACAGGAGACCCAAACTGGACATGATTCACACAGAGAATGAATGAATGGATGAATGAATGAATGAATGATAGAGAGACAAAGAGAGCAGAGAGAGATGTGATGATCCTGATGGACTGAGACCTGAATGAACAGACAGAGACAGAGAGAAAAGGGGAGGAGAGGGGGAGGAGGAAGAGGAGGAGGAGGAGGAGGAGGAGGGTTCTGGTTTTCCTGCCAAGTTTGTTCTCCGTTTGCGAAACATGTGCAGAGACAAAGAGGGGGAAAGAGAAAAGAGACAAAAGAGAGAAAGAAACAGAAAAAGACTAATTTGATTAAACATCTCAGTTAAAAACCAGCAGAATAAGAAACACTAGAAAAACCTCAAATCAGCCGTCTACACTCCACACCATCCTATAATCCCTCATCAACTATGACGAGCTGTTTTAACATTTAATAGCTCAGCTTGACTATCCTGAATTAACACTAGAGATATCTACAACTACATTGTGACTAGTCGTTATTACGTTCATGTGTTTGTTGTATTTTTATCTCATGAAGAGCTGAACTGAAACGTTTTCTCCCAGAAGTTAGAAAAGTTTATTGTAACATTTGTAAGTAATTAAATAGTTTTGTTTGTTTGTGGTGGAAACACTTTGATCTTTTCAAAATAAACTTCCGTCTTCACAGGAAACAACTTGGTTAAGTTCAGGAAAACATGGAGGTTTGGGTTAAAATAACTCCAGAAGTGGTGAAACTCAACCAAAGAGTTTAGAAGCAAAGAGACGAAACTCTGTTTTTTTTTTTTTTAAAACAACTGCTACCGCCATTTTGGACTGAAAACACTTATTATATTTATAATATTTTATTGTTATGTTATTTGTTTGTTTATCATGTTTGTGTCTTCTGTTTTATTTTACTCTTAAATCCTGTTTAAATGTGTCGCTTTATATATTATCTTAGAGTACACTATTTGAGTAAATGTACTTTGTAAATGACCTTCATTGTGCTAGTTACATTATAAAGGTGGGTGCTTTTATTTTGAAAGTGTAACACCAGTAATAAACAGTTACATCAACGAGTATAGACAGCAGCCGCTACCGCCATTTTGGACTGAATACTCATACTATATTTATAATATTCTTATTGTTCAGCACGTTTCAGTAGAATATGACAATAGAATAAAAATAATGCAGTTTTACTTTTGTACGTCTCTTTGTAGGTGGACGTTTTACTGGCGTCCGCTAGTCGCTTTCAGTCCAAAATGGCGGAAGCGTAACTCTGCTGCTGGGCGCTGATGTTGCAACGGAACAAACTATTGACGGGACATGAACAGCGGCCTCCTGGTGAAAGTCTGGTGTTTTTAGACCCACTCCGTCCTCCTCCTCACATGGCGTTCACCGCTCTCTATGCTTCCTGGTTCACGATTACGTGGATTACATAGAATTATAGTGCATTTGACCGACACATCTGCCCAATGAGAGGAAAGCACCTGACCAACCAAACCACAGCAGACCACTACAGGTGTTAATCCTCAGGGAACACTGACAGCTGACCTGAACCTGCTGCACCAAACTCCATTCAAAATATAACATATTAAAGCTTCAGACATCAGTTTGAGAAACTAGTCTGATCTCTAAAGACTTTTTATATTGAACAGATGATCAAACATGTTGATCCTCAAACAGCTGCAGAGTTTCACACTAGATCTCCACCACAGAGGGACTTTTATTTTTATACTTCCTGTCTGCTCGAGTCCTGACGACAACTCACATTGTGTTCATCAGACAGGAATCCCTGCAGCTGCATCACAACAACCAGTGGCGTTGAGTGTTACCCTGATATTTACCGTGAGCCTCAGTCACAAAGCCTCACAGCTGGATGGAAAACAATAGACTCACTTCATCGGTCGGTTCCTATTTCAGTGATGTCAGACGTTTAAAGTGAAACATGTACGAGTCTTCATGAGTCAGTTTCCATCAGTCTGTGAGAAACAACATCAGCAGCAGCAGAATCACAGACAGCATCACTGTGTGTTATTAACTGAAAAAGTTCATAATTTATCTACTTTATTTAATATATATCAACTAAGTTCATAATTTATCTGTTTTATTTAATATATATCAACTAAGTTCATAATTTATCTGTTTTATTTCAATATATAGCAACTAAGTTCATTATTTATCTATTTTATTTTAATATATATCAACTAAGTTAATTATTTATCTGTTTTATTTCAATATATATCAACTAAATTCATGATTTATCTATTTTTATTTTAATATATATCAATTAAGTTAATTATTTATCTATTTTATTTCAATATATATCAACTAAGTTCATGATTTATCTATTTTTATCTATTTTATTTTATATAGATCAACAAAGTTAATTATTTATCTATTTTATTTTGATATATATCAACTTAGTTCATTATTTATCCATTTTTATCCATTTTATTTTTTATATATATAAACTAAGTTCATAATTTAAAAGCTGGTTATATTTATGAATCAGACCTATGTCATATGAGATAAATTATAAAGAAATGCAAAATGAATTTATGAATAAAACTAATTTAATAAAATTAATCAGTAAGCGTTTGCGTTGGATTAAATGCATAAATAATAAATAAGCCTCCATGTCCTCTCAGCTGGACTTCCTTCAGACCCATTAGCCACCATTAGCATCCCTCTGACTACATTAGCATTAGCATCCCTCTGATAGCATTAGCATTGCGAATAGCGTCCCAGCATGCAGTCTGGTGTTGCGGCGTGAACAGAAGACAGCAGGACGTCCAGCGCTCAGCAGAGCTTTAACTCTGCAGTAATAACACACATATTATGGTTTCAATGTTTCAGACGTCTCTGAGAGCTGCTTCCTCCCGCCAACCAACTCAAAACCTTTAATCTGAAAATCACCGCTGACTCAGAGACATAAAACCTCCAAATCTGTGATAATTACAGTCCTGGTTCAGTGTAATCACGCTGATCTGAAGCCAAAACACCCACACAGAGTCCTCCAGAACTGATCTGAGATCTGTTTTAATCCAGACGTTAAGAAAACATCAGGTCAGCATTTAGAGATTCATCTGAACAAAACTCAGAAACATAAAAAATGTCTTTAATCTGATCTAATCCAGTTTTGACACCAGATTACAGCCTGGGCGTCCTCGCGTCCGTCTCCTCTTTGAATGTCCAACTAAAATAAGATCAACTTCAACTGCTAGCCCGTCTTATCACAAATACAGGAAGCAGGGGAAACTGATTTTTTAAACCTTATTTGTATGGGACTTTCTACACAGATAATGTATTTATCTTATTAATGGTATTAGTTTATTAATCAACATAACTTCACCTGCTGTTGCTGGTCAGAAATTGCTGGTATAAAGTTAATATAAAATATAATAAATACAATGATTGAGTATTAAAGGCGTCCACAGTGTCACTGACTGGTTTACTGCAGGATGAGAGGAAGGAAGGACTAACGAGGCTGAAAGTGCTTCTTAAGATATTAGAAGTTTCAATGCATTTGTTGAAATGCATCATGGGAAACAAGCTGAGAGACGACGTGTTCATCAGAGAAGAGGAAAACAGGCGTGAATCAACAAGCTGTGCATGTGCGTGTGTGTGTGTGTGTGTGAACATCCCGTGAAAAACCACCGTCCTCTTCACTCTCAACTGACCTCGTAAAACAACAGGACATTTCAATAATAAACATAAACAGTAATATTAATTATTATACTGTAAATGATAAAATAATCGAATAAAATTGGAGTCATAATGACAATGATTTAAAAGGATAGAGTTAGTGCCGTCAATCATTAAAATATTTAATACTCTTATCAACATGGGAGTGGACAAATATGCTGCTTTATGCAAATCTATGTATATATTTATCATTGGAAATCAATTAACAACACAAAACAATGACAGATATTGTCCAGAAACCCTCACAGGTACTGCATTTAGTATAAAACAATAAGCTCCAATCATAACATGGCAAACTGCAGCCCAACAGGCAACAACAGCTGTCAGTGTGTCAGTGTGCTGACTTGACTATGACTTGCCCCAAACTGCATGTGATTATCATAAAGTGGGCATGTCTGTAAAGGGGAGACTCGTGGGTACCCAGAGAACCCATTTACATTCACACATCTGGAGGTCAGAGGTCAAGGGACCCCTTTGAAAATGGACATGACAGTTTTTCCTTGCTAAAATTTAGCGTAAGTTTGGAGATTCTGATATTTTTTGAACAATTTTCTGACTTTTTCCGAAAAAAATCTCAGACATTTTCCGGACTCTTTTTTTTTTTTTTTTTACATATTTTGAAGAATTTTTGAAAAAAAAATTCAGACATTTTTTGGACTTTTTTTCGAACATCTTTCAAAGTTTTTTTGGACATTTTTGCACGTTTCTGGACATTTTTCAGACTTTTTTTTTTGGACAAAAACCCTCATACATTCACACATCTTGAGGTCAGAGGTTAAGGGACCCCTTTGAAAATGGACATGCCAGACCTGGTTGGTATCAATAGATTCATCAGGTTTTCTAGTTTCAGATGATACCAGTATCTTCAGTCTGGCTTTAAAACAACGTTAATGCGTTAAAGAAATTAGTGGCGTTAAAACGAATTTGCGTTAACGCGTTATTATCGTCTTAACTTTGACAGCCCTGCATACAGTTAAATGATTCCTTCTAACGTATAATAATAATACGTGAATTGTAAACTAAAAGGACTCCATCACACTGATGAACTGCTGACTGATTAAAGATCACACGTTGTTTATTTCACAGGTGTAGAAACAGGAAGTGGCTCCGACTGTCCTGAACTCATGGTGGGATTCTCAGGTTTGATCTCCGAATCCCAAACTAAATTTAAACGGCGGAGGTCAAACCATCCTGAAATCCTTCCCATCACGCATCCCCCAGCTGATCGGGGGCGTCCTCGGGAGGTCGCTGCCTCGCTCCAGGGCATGCTGGGAAAGTAGTGATGTTCTCATGGTTTCTATATTTAACTGTGACAGCGGGGACGTCTAGTGTTCCTGAACGCTGCTCAGGACGGCGTGAGAGTCTGCAGAGGTCACGGTGTGTTTATAGACGCTCATGTGAACGTCGTCGGAAGGCTGATCTGTTTATGTTCATGTCTCATCAGACAGAAGTAATGTCAGAAAAGTCATATATATATATATATACAGTATATATTAATATGTATATATATATATTTATTACTATAATGTGTATATTTTTAATTTGCACCTTACCGTTAACCTGATACATCAGCATTGATCATCTTTGTTGTTTATATTTGGTTTTATGTGCACTATTTCCCAGCTGTTGCACTGCACAACCGTTTCCCTCAGGAGTAATAAAGTTTTATCTTACGTGACGATCAGTATACTAACATATATATATATATATATAAGTAAATGATTTTCTTCATGTCTTCACATACATGAACAGATGTTAACTTTCTTTTATCACTGAGCTGTGGCTGAATGGCAACTGGAAAAGGAAATAAAGTTACTTGCATCGAAGAGCGTCGAGGAGCGTCGAAGAGCATCAAGAAGCATCGACAAGCATCGAAGAGCGTCGACGAGCATCAAGAAGTTCAGAAAACAGAAGGTTAATCATTTGTTTCACGTCCACCAATCAGAGACAAGATTTCACTGAAACAAGGAGACGAATATTAAATACAAATATGTATCATCAGCATTTCCTTTATCGGATTCCTTCCTTCCTCTCTTCGTCTTCCTTTCCTCCCTCTCTCTGTGTATAAACACCAGCCGCCTCTTCACGATGATAAGAGTTAATTTATGACCTCATGATTCAAGATTTTGCTGAAGTTTTAGCAGTTTCTCTGATTCTCAGCAGAGCACCTCCTCTCAGTAATAAATCCTCCTAATGATCAATAAATCAAACTCAACGAACAGAACTGTAAAGTATACTGTACTGTTTTCAATCTTTAATAGCTGGTTGTGTTCATATTCACTTAAACAGTTCAAACTACAGGTACAGCCAATACATTGTCCTTTAATTTAAAAATAATATCTTTACAAGAACGCGTACTGGCTTTCAAGCATGAGGGGAAACAGAACCGATTGTACTATCAGTGTATTCTTAATGCATTTGAGTATAAATTCATTTTTGGATGTAAGTTTGAAGAACAACGCTGCAACATAAGTATGTACGCAGTGTTTGAATTACACCGTCACTTTCAGAGGCCTGTACTACGAAGCGAGTTCAACATCTCCAGGGTATCTTCTCGTTATCTGGCTTCACTTAACCTAACAAACGAGACCTCGCTAAACTGTACTTCGAAGCTGGTTATCAACTCGGTAAGTCAACCCAGGGTTTCTCAGTCTGGATATGAGCGCGTTCACATGAACGAGGAGGTGTTTGCAGCATCTGCCCAATCACAGACAAGGACAAGTCTACTGACAGGCAGAGCGGCACATTTTACAAAGAGTAAATTATATTAGACAAATACGAAGAAATTAAACACTTAATCCAGATTAACTGTAACACAGTTGAAGCTGCCAAATGCAAGAAGAACAGCTGGTGAAAGAAAAAACTCCCGATGTGTGAATGCGTAAATTATCAGAATTATTAATTTAACGGAACACTCAAAAGTCAGATATAGTCATCTAAATATAAATAGCGCGCAATGGATGAATGATTCACCCACCTTTTACTCCTACAAATAACCTGTGGCGTCTATGACTATTTAATCCTCCTTTCACCTGCTTCCCCCCTCTCTGACGGTGTGAAACGGACTCAAGAGCAAGTAAAGAAAAATAAATATAAAAATATAATTCAAAGCGGTAAACACCCACAACATAAAGTCAGCTGTCCTTCCTGTATTTGTCAGTTTAAACTGTGTTGTTTTTAGTCTGGATTATGACTTAAACTTCTTCGTATGTGTGTAATATTAACATACAATCACCGCACAGAGCTCTGATTGATCAGTAGGAGGTGCTTTCATATGAGTTGATCTCTTATCTGGAACATATCCTGAACATAGCCGTTCAGCATCAGTTACCATGGAGATCTACCTCGATAAGAAGTGAACCAGCTTCGTAGTACCGAAAACCCAGAGTTAACCCTGAAGTTACCTCGATAACCGCAAATCCTGCTTCGTAGTACAGGCCTCAGGTAGGGTGACCAGATCCCAACAAACCAAATATGGGACAAAGAGTATGTTTGTGTGGGACAATGTGGGACACGTTACCAAGGCTGAGAGGTAGTCTACATTATTGATATAATGTCTATCTAACTTAAATAATAAACATTTCTATTCTGCCTCTTATCTTGTAACATCTCTGTGCTTTAATGCCCGAATGCATCCAAAGATCGGCACATCTCTTCTCTCTTTTTGAGACTCACATGAACTGTGTTGCTTCATGTCGTCATGTGAAAATGAAAAATAACTGGAAAATTTCACCAAAAAAACTCTTGAGAAAAACATATAAGTACAGTAGTTTCACAGTCTTTGTTGTAGCTGCTCTTTCTTTTCTTTCTGGTAGTTTCCATCATATTCCTCCTAAATCTGCAGAGCTTGTGACTCACAGTTTTCCCCGTTGGGCGTATAGCGTAGCAGACGGTGAAATGTTAACCTGCACTTGACCCACATGTGCTCAGTTTGGCAGCAAACACAGCGCTGTGATGACAGCCTTCCCTGCTTTCTTCTAAGCCGTTGGATAAAAGACAGATTTTTAAAAAGCATCTGTCCTGCAGTGATTTGACTTTAGAAAACTAGAGCCAATAAAAATGTGGGACATCGTCTCAATAAGTGGGACATGGGACAAGGAATGAAAATACTGTGCAGTCCCTCGTAAAGTGGGACACCTGGTCATCCTACTTACAGCAGAGCACTATTTTTCAGCGGTGTGAGGGTACTCTACTCTACACTTCAACAAAGAAACAGAACTATTATTCACCTTTGCAATGTTTTAATAAAATCACTCTCCGCCAAGAAACAATAAAAATGCTAACACAGTGGAAAGGCAATGCAGGGAGAAAAATCAAGAAACGCACGTGAAGGTTAAATCATTGTCACGCGTCGACGCATATTAGAATTACGTTACGTGAAAAAGCCACAGAAATAATTTAACCATCATGTTATATTATGTAAATCAATTATAATCATCATGGTCATCGGTCTCAAGTTCAGAAGAGTCTCCAGTTTTGTCATCAGTATCAGGTTGTAAATGTCTATCTGGATCCGAGCTCCTGGCTGGTTCTGGTCCTCCACAGTCCGCTCCATCAGCTGCAGCTGAATGGTTTCTCCTCTGTATGGGTTCGCAGGTGTTTCTTTAAATCACCACTCTGTGTCAAAGATTTCTTACAGACTGAACAGCTGAAAGGTCTTTTCTCCTGTACAAGCTGTTTGAACGGCAGCCGGTGATTATTTGCGGTGACCTCGCCGCTCAGAATGAGCCATACAGTACGGGGAGTGAATCTTCTGCTTTCCAAAGTTAAATTGCGGTTATTATGATCTTCAGTTCCAGATTTATTTATGATTAGGCCTACTTTTGGTTTGATCTTCAGTTTGATGTCAGTTAGTTATATAGTTTGTATTAAAGTCAAAGATTGTTCATTTCCGACATTGTCATTTTTTTCTCGTGTGGAATATCTGCCGAAAAAACCCCCACTATCGGTCGACCTCTAGTTCACACACATATGAGCAGATATGAGCATGACAGAAATACACAGTAGGAATCATTCAGGAGACCCCCACCCCCCACCAAAAAAAACCTCTTTGGATCTGGACGATTCCCACGAGTCACCTAAACTAACGTGAAAAAGACGACATTCACCAAAAGGCGAGTTGTTTGCATCTCTGAAACTTCAGTTCTGTGCAAAAGATTTCTTACAAACTAAACAGCTGAACATTGTCTTCTTCTGTATGAGTTCTCATGTGGTTCTTGTAATGCATCTTATGCACAAATCTCTTATCACAAAATGAGCAACTGAACGGTTTCTCTCCTGTGTGGATTTTCATGTGTTTCTGTAAACTTCCACTCTGTGTAAAAGATTTCTTACAAACAGAACAGCTGAATGGTTTCTCTCCTGTATGACATATCATGTGTGTTTTCAGATTTGCCGACCTCAAAAATCTTTTATCACAAACTGGGCAGCTGAAAGGTTTCTCTCCTGTGTGGATTCCCATGTGTCTCTGTAAACATCCACTGTGTGTAAAAGATTTCTTACAAACTGAGCAGCTGTAAGGTTTCTCTCCTGTATGAGTTCTCATGTGTCTTTTCAGATTTCTCCTGAAGCCATAACTTTTCCCACACTCAAAGCAGCTAAATGGTTTCTCACCAGCACTACATCTTGAATCACTGACAGGAACTTCATCATTATTCAGAGAGTTTAAACCTGACTGAGGTTCTCTGGTCTCCTCCCATTGATCACCGTCATCAGTCTCAGGTTCAGAAGAGTCTCCAGTCTTGTCAACAGTATCTGGTTCTGGATGTCTATATGGATCAGAGTTCCTGGCTGGTTCTGGTCCTCCACAGTTCTCTTCATCAGCTTCTGTTTCCAACTGTTCAATTTGTCTTCGATGAAGCTGTGTGGACTGAGGTTCCTCTTCATCATCTTCACTCTTCACAGGGACAGGAGTGAATGGGAACTTGGTGATATCAGCCTCCTCCAGCCCTTGAAGCTGCTCTCCCTCCTGACTGGTCCAGAGTTCCTCCTGTTCCTCTTTAATGTGTGGGGGCTCTGGGTCCTCCTGGACCAGACTGGAGCTCCACTCCTGCTGCTCCGGGAGAACATCTTCTTTAACCACAAACAGCTGCTGGATGTCTGCAGGACAGAAGGAAGCACAGACACATTACTGAGTGCAAACAATCAGATGTAGTTTGTATCATCATAAACAGAGAAGAAGAAATTCAGCAAAATAACCATTAATGATGTGATGGACCTTTTTCTGAAAGAGTTCAGGAAGTTCAGCTGATGAACAACCGAAAGGTAAACAAACTACTTCTGAAGGTTCAGATTAAAATGGAGGACTGTGGTTCAGTAAGTTTATCTGATCTGAATTCTTCTTCGTCTGAACTTCCTGTTAAATAATGACGTATATTTGAAGGTTAACTGAAGGGACAATATTTATATATAAATATAGAATAAAACTGTTTCAAACCCACACATTTTATCCTCTTCAGCTGATGACAGCGTGTTTTGCTTTCTCCTGTTCTAATGTTATATGTTGTGTTTTGTTTGTCATTTTAATGACCAATTTTAACATCAGGTCGATGGACAACAGTTGAAAAGTAGCCTGTTGGTTAACACTGGCACATTTACAGTGACTTTACTGTATTTATGAAAACAAAGTGTCTCCATCCAGTTGACTTTCCACCAGTCTGTTGGCTTAGTATCCCGTAAAACGTTCTCAACCTCCGTGTCCATGCTGCCAGCCAGAGCCTTGGCGGAGGCCTGACACGCAGCTGAAGCTCCCGACGCTGCTCACTGAGCATCTCAGTGGGCGCATCATTTTTAGCCTGTGGGTTCAGCAGGGTCACCTCCAACTCCTCCCCAAGCGCCCTTGGTCGTCTATTAATCGTTAACATCCCCTGTGGGGAAATTTGGTTGTTGCAGCAGCATAAAGACATAAATACAAATAAGTAGAGAATTTAACAGAAAATCTCTAAATTGATCCAGTAAAAATTTTGATTTTTAGCATGATTGTAGTCAGAGATGTCTTGAAGTCAAATATATCAGAATCATTGTATCATAATTTTTTCCAGCAACACAGAAACTAAAGAATAAAGACATTTCCCTCACAAATTAGTGGTATTTTCTTTTTAATTTATAAGGGACATGTAATGTTTTAAACTTGTGATGAATATAATCCAATCAATATTATTTCCATATAGGTATTTTATATATAAAGTTCCCTTTGTTAACACCTTATTTTGAAAACTGGACATAGTCCCACGTGTCTACTTCCTCTAACTTCTCCAAGGTCGTCTCTAGCTCTCCCGTCAGCTCCGTTCTCTTTATCCATCCATGGTCAGCTCCATCGGGGCCGTTTCAATGCATTTAACATAAATGTCAGTATCTGGGTGCTCTACATTTGTAGTGTCGGCCCATTTGACCACGGAGATGAGAGCAACGGCCAGCTTGACCGCACGTTACCACGATACGATAACGTTTCCTGTCCGTGACAGAGTTAGCATGCAGCTTTAGCTGTGATGTCTAGCTGTGCTTTTCCTGTCGATGTGTGAAACCCAAAGTGTTTCCATACTTTACTGGATGTGTAGTGTTTACCACGCTGGATTCAACATGTGAGGGTGCAGCTCGTATCCACGCTGACCCTCCGACGTTTTATACTTTCTCATTTCAGCTGCAGTGGTTTGTTTTGGTTGACGGATACGGAACGGATATGACGTCACGTTACTCAGACTACAATTCGTCGGAGAAACTCGATAATAAAATAGGGTGCGTTCCCATCAGGTTCAGTAGCGCCACGCTGTATCAGGTGGACAACTTGGGCGGTTTGTAGTACTCTGGTTAGAGAAGCGGACTAGTTGCCAGATGGCGACAAAATCTGGCAAAATAATTTCAGCAGGGTCTGAAATTAACTTTTCAGGCAAGTATTTTTTTTTGTCTGCCACTCAGCCCAACCTGATATAGCCGGCTAGAACCTGAGACCTGCTGACTCATGAAATGCACCGAATCTCAGTCTGAACTAAAGAGAAAAGCTGTCAGCCCTGGTAGAACCAGAGAGAGAACAGAGAGAGAAGAAGAAGTAAAGAGAACCAACCTGCTCTGTGTAACTGAAGCTGAGGGTTGAAAACAGCGTCCAGTAGTTTCTGTTGTCGCTCGTTCTCCTCTTTTGATCGAGAAAGTTCCTCCTCGTACTCTGCTATCGTTCTTTCAAACAGCCCAAATATCTCTTCAGCAGCCGCAGTTAGTCGCTGCTTCACCAACGCTCTCAGCATTTGGACTTTACACATTTTACCACAATGACAGAAACTTGTTCTCCATCAGACTCCGTCAGAAACACAGTTTGCTCTCCATCAAACGGTCACTCTGACTAGCAGCTGTGTTGCTAACCAGCTAGCATGCTAAGCTAACTTCAGTAGCTTTGTAGGCTACCGGGAGATGAGTCAGAGGTCAAACCTTCAGAATAAAAGCTG
>CAKAOI010049533.1:0-23334 GCA_916701655.1 Sebastiscus albofasciatus
TATAAAGTTGTGGCTGGTTGGAAACGAAGCTGATAGAGGATACCGATTTCACCCAGCTGCCGCTATCCATCTCAGGCTGCAGCGGTTTGCAGGGCAGCAGCTACGATTTCTCCCGGCCCGGCAGTTTTCTGTGCAGCCTCTCCTGCCGGCCCCAGCCACATGACTTTTATTACTTTTATTTACTTTTTTCTGATAGTGGCGTCCAGGTGTTTTGTTGAAGCGTGTTTTGTTTAGTGGGCCTAATGGTAACTCGGGTTTGATTGTGTGAGGGACAGATTAAACCTTACCAAACCCATATAGGCTACTCACTGTGAGAGGAGAAGTGTCTCCTGATTGCCTGTAACTACCAACATCTCTCAAACAGCTCGTTTTGCAGACAAACATGTCCACATTTTAGATCAGTAGAAAAGTACCCAGTTTAAAAGGCAGTTTAAAAGGCTAAAACCACTCGCTCCAAACCCCAAACAAAAAGCCACACAAGTCAGCAATGCAGAGACAGTTCATTCAAAGCTTAGTACCTGAGAGAATCAAATTGACTTTATTAATTTAGATTAATTTGAAAAACAACATGTTTAAAAAACATAAATTAACAATCATGCAATGTTTTTGAGTTAAAATATCTTCATTTGGGGGCTTTTCCAAACAAATATTAATATGTGATTGTATGCAATTAAATCAGCATATATATATATATATATATATATATATATATATATATATATATATTATGCCACCTCCAAAAGTCTCCATGCCACCTTCTTGTCACCCCATAAATATATCTGTAGAGCCGCCACGCGCTCCTGACATTCCCTGTGTGGCCCGAGCTTTAGACTTTTGTTTGGGCATTCTTGACTTCATTCTCTCTTTTCAGTCTCTGTGTGTGCACACGGCCATGCAGACTCATGCCCTTTTATGAGGATTGACAGGGTGTTAACCTGCTAATTAGGATCAACTGGCACACGTCTTCAATTTACGAGGATTCATCATTATGGATGATAGATTACTTAGGAAGATCTCGGTGAATGAGCCCCAATCTTTCTAATGCAAAACTAGTGTGATGAGTGGAGATATAAAGTAAGTTATTACTTACTTACTTACTATTTTTTTAGGGTAGTCAAAAGCAATTCATTTAAAAGAGTAATGAATAACAGAATTGTTTTGTTTCTTCTCTACTAACTACCAATACTGGCACTCGTGATGTACTTTGGTGACTGAAAGTAAACACAAAAACTCATAAACACCGGGCCATATAGAGCCACACACACACTTACATAATCTGCCTCTTGGTTTTCTTCAGCCTCTTCATCATCACTCTCCTCACTGGTCTCATCTGGATACAACCGAGACAACAAAGCAGCCAGCGTCAGTGTTCTGTATGTGATTGTCTGTTGGGAAGTTCACTCACGACTTTTAGTAAAGTGAACGCTGTAAAGCTGTTGAAACTTTGTAGATATTTGTTGTTGCTCTGATTGGGAGGAAACCGACAATATCCAAAGGTTCATACAATGTCGTACGCACAAATTTTTAACATCTGCACATCAGTAAAATGAATGATAATAATCATCATCATCACTACCACCACCAATATTATTATTATTATTATTATTATTGTTATAACAATTGCATTACAATTAATTAACAAAAGGGATTTCAAACTAACAAGAAGAATCTTAAGACAAAGACGTGATATTTTTACGAACTGAGGCCACGGAGAAGACTAAGGATCTCTTGAAAATGTAAGTTTATTTTTTTCTGCCACTGAGAATATGGACTACACTACATCCAAAATATAATATAGAACATTACATTAAATATATAAATACTCAACAAAATAGGCCAAGAAATGCACTTCAATAAATACTATTCATTTATTCAGTCATAAAACTTTGAACGATCGGTCAGACCGTCTGATTCCAATATTGACCAGCTCGTCTTAAAATATTCCCAAATTGAAAGTATTGCATTGTATGTTACATTTATTACGTTTATTAGGATTATTTACTATTATTTTACATATTTTACAACTCCACAGATCCGAGTCAGTAACTGTTATCAAAGGGTGCTTCTGCTGCACGTTGACATGAAGTGAATACTGATACTGTACCTGGTTCCGCATCCATATCTGGCACAGCGCATGGTCTTCCAGGCAGGGGGAAGGTGTACGCGGACTGATCTGATGTCAGTGGAAGAGGGGTTTTAGGAAGACACTTCCTCATCAGCTGCACAGAGAGCTCCACCAGAGACTCCAGACCTTTACTCAGCAAACACGTCTGCAGAGAAATAAATCATGAATTAAAACTCAGTTAATACATCTATCTATAGAAAAGTAAAGGACTGTACTAACAGGGAAATAATGTGCCTTCATCTTGGGATGACAGTAGTACTGATATGTTTTCAAAATGAAAACTTCAGTGTGGACGTAAGGGGGAGGGGGAGGGGGCGCGCTGAGCACAAGGGCGCGAAAGAAATCTTCACGACTGCATATGCGTGCAAGAGCCAAGTTAACCAGTTCACAGTATGACTTTCTGTCGATGGTGGAGGGGGAATATTTGTTTCTGGACTGGAACAAACAGACCCTAAAGATCAGGAGAGGTTCCATTAATAGATCAGTGCAGTGATGATAGGGCAAGGAGACTGGAAATAGTACAGACAAAAAAAACAATCAGGAAATTTGAACTTCACCTGTGTAGTTTCATACAGCAGTCTGATGCCTCCGTGGGATACGAAAGCCTGTCTGCCTGCAGTACTGTGGGTGACCTTATGGAGGCAGCGCAGCAGTGCGTGGCGGATTGCGACGGCAGCATGTGGAGCTCCCTTGCTGTGCCAGTCCTCGTAAAGCCGCAAGAGGCCAGAGATGTAACCCTTAGATACCACCGAGCAAACATTAGCCTCTGTGAGGGAGAGACACAGACAAACACAGGAGAGGGAGGGGGAGGATCAGTACTCTTCTTCTGTTGACATCCACTTCAATAATGGCTGACTGGAGAGAACGTGGACTGAGCTAATCCACATCAAATCCAGCGATGTACAGACTCAAAATTTACTAAAGATCTGGGATTCCAAACTACGTCTGTTCATTTGGCCACATAATGTCACTCGGCCCGCTCTCCATCCACTCTGATCCACAGAAAAGCAGCTGTGTGAAAAGGCAGTGTGAATGATGGTCTGGCTTTATGTTATCGTGACTGACTGGTAACCTGTCCATGTGTAGTAACTCATAACGTAATAACAGTTTTGTTCATAATGTAATAGTTTATTAGCATTATTACATTATAAACTGAGCAAAAGTTGAATAATGTAATAAATTCAGCACATAATGACACAACACCCTCTAGTTTTACATGACACAAGTGTAGAAGATCATTTAAAGGTGCCATATTGTAAAAAGTAAGATTCTCATGTCTTTTATATTAGAAAGCAGGTTTAAGTGCTTTATAAATACTGTGAAAGTATCGAAGCGCTCAGTATACGGAGAAACACACACAGCCCGTATTCAGAAATTGTGCGTTTGAAACAAGCCGTTAGGATTTCTGTCCATTTGTGATGTCACAAATATACAATATTTAGACCATTACACGGTTTTAAATGTAAACATTCTAAATGTGCCCAGTTTATTTCCTGTTACAGTGTATGCTAATAACATCAGCTGACAGGAAGTTAACATGGACCAAGCTGTTGCCTAGCAACGCAATTCCGTTGCAATTCAGGCAGACCGTATGAGGAAAATAATGTGTTTTTTGAACATTACAGTATGTAAACATGTTCTAGTAGAAACACAAAATACAAGTATGAACCTGAAAATGAGCATGGTATGGGACCTTTAAAGCAGAGGAACCCTCTAGTTTTACATGACACAAGTGGAGTAGATAATTTAAAGCAACTGGACTTTGTCTGTTTGGTCAAGAGGACATTTTCATCAATCAGCTCCATATTGATGAAGCCTCTTGGATGTGAGGCTATGAGATATCCAGTGACCTGGACAAATAAGAACCTTTACAGAGATGATGCTGAATTTAATATAGTGGTGAAATAATTGTTCCACACATCATTGTTCCATTTCTTCACACTACTTTTTTTTATAGTATGGGAACCATTCTTATATTACATTAAATACATGATGCAAGAGGCATATTTACTATTAACAACAACAACATTTTATAACTAAAAACACAACAAGAGTCAGTTCTATGCTCCTGTAGAAACATGACGGCCGGCTCCGTGAAGAGGACCTACTGCACACGCATATAGACCAGGCTCATTGTAAGGTAAGGAAAACCCAGCGATTCTTAGTTTCAGGTGATTACACACTGAAGAAAACATACTTATTAATATTATATTTCATTTCTATATGCCCTTATATCCCCCTAAATACTACACACTGCTCCTTTAAATAAAGTGAAAAAAATACAATTAAATCTATGCAAGAACAACACGCAAAATGTTGCAACAAGGAATTCTAGGTTCAAAACCCTGTTTCATAACCTTTACAGTATAGATTAAACACAAAGAAATTAAAACTGAAATAATGGAGTTTTAAAAGGGGAAAAAAAGCTTATTTTTTTCCAAAATATGTCTTTTATTTCGAACCATCCAAAGGATGTGTGTCGAACCACAATCCATGCCCTCATACATCGGGTATCTTGACCAAAAAGCTGCTTGATGTGCAAGGAAAGGTGCGTCCAGCTGCTTTGCTACAGAGTCATAATGCTAATCCAGCAGTTTTGATCTTTCTCAAGCTGCAAATTATCAGCTAAAGAATCGAAAAATATATATTTGTGGCAAAAATGGCACGAAAAGCTCTCTGAAGAAGTTTGAAACGCCATTGAAAAAGCCAAGCATTGACATGTCAACAGACAGGCATAACTCAATAATGGTTGATAGTATATTTAGTGGGTAAGTTACGGCTTGCAATGGAGAGAGTGTCAGGGCCAGCATGACTACTGATATTAGGGATATAAGGCAACATGAGAGACATTATCAGGATCTGCATGTGGGACTGCATTGAGGCCAGTCTATTATTCGAGCATTAGAGCTCACCCCTCTCCCTGTCTCCCCATGCGTTTACTACGGACAGCAGCACCTGACACTCGCACCCTCTAGTCTACAGCAACACGTCCATGGTTCAGAAACAATGGCGTTGATAAACAATGCACATGCATGTGAGGTGATAGGTCAGAGTCAAATTGCATCACAGCAATCAGTGGACTGGGTGACAGTGACGAATATCGTTTGGCTTGATTAAAGTACTCATTTTGAGAAAAAAAAATACAATTCAGGCTTTTATTCCCCTAGGACCCCCGCTCAGATTTTTTTCAACTTGTGACCATAAACAGTTACAAAACTCACTCAACTCTCACCAATGGGTTGCAGGCAGATGGACAACAAAATAGGTTAACAGGTGTAGCAGGTATGTGGTTGAAGTGACACGCTGACACCCTACGCTGCTCTACCTGGTATATATCACAGCTTCTACCAACAGTGAAGGGCACAGACCCTCCCACAATTAGTATCAATTAAATCAATATACCGTATGTACAGCATAACCTTAAAGGGACTCTATGTAAGAAGAGTGAGAACGAGCGCGGTGTGTGAGTGAAGGCAAGCAGGCAGAGGAGCAGAGGAGCAGAGTACAGCAGAGACTGCGGTCCTGGAGACCAAAGCTACGGTCTCCCCCGCGTCCTCCGACCGCGGCCAACACTGTTTAACAGACGGGCTTCACTAGATACAACCAAGAGGTTTTGGTGCTTCACTGTAGTTTGTGTTGGAGTCTGAGTCTGAACAGCGCAGCCACACGCGAGCGCGCATGGGACCCTGACCCGCAATGATTTCTACATGTAAGAAGTTACAAACAGTCCCTTTGATATTTACATATACAAAATACAAATGAACATTACATGATACAGTTTAAATACAATGCACAATAACCTGAAGAAATACCAAACAAAAGACAACTTTACCAAGTTGTAGCCATTTAATTGTGTCAACGATGTGAGGAGCTTGTATCTGTGAGTCCCAAAACCACCAAGAAAGCATCTGAAGTTTGCCTTTTTCGTAGGTAAGGATAACCTCGACAAATAAAGCAAATATACTGAAATACTTCTAAATTTGAACACTGTGCAAAGATAAAGATAAGTGTAAATAGAGCTTCATGCATCTTTAATGCTTTTCATTTAGAGAGTAATAGAATGTTTAGTTATTGTTGTCAGGTCTTCATTTGCTCCCGAAAAGCAGAGACAAACACTGCAGTGTAGCATGTATGATGCCAAACACAGAATAAGTGTTGTTCGATTAAATATGCTCCCAGAACAGTTTTGGGATCAGGATGGAAGCTGCATTCAAAATATTGGTTACCAGGAAGAAAAAAAAAATACTTTAAAAATCTTCAAATATGACTTGATATTAGCTTAATTGTTGCCTTTATGTTCACTCCAAACATTGCATTACAGATCAAAGTGAAACACTGAGAGCAGGCTCATTTCGATGTTCTAGTTTATGGGGCGAACGCAGTCCCCTTGATGTTTTGTGCAAATTGGCACTTTGACATGAAGCGCAAGCACAATGTTGCATAAATCATGTAAAAGCTCAGAGCCCACCAAATCTCTCGCTGCCTCTGGAGTAGTGACTCTCTAAACTGTCACCACACAAAATGTATCCATGAGCTCTGACAAGAGGATTAGAAAGAAAAAAACTGTGTACACAACAAGAAAAGAAAAAAAAGTTTAGACAGAGAGAGAGAGAGAGAGAAAGACAGAGAGAGAGAGGGGGAAGCATCACTGTTTGCTGACTTTATTTGCTGAATTGATCCCACAGGGTCACAAACCAGCTGGATGCTACTTCTTCTCTGTGGAATTAATCTTGAGTGTGTTTCGGGTGTGACATGAATTAAACCAGAGTGTCATCTCCCATTCCCTTTAAAAGCCAGGTGCGCGTCATGGTTATGGCGTTTATTGTTATGAATGAAGCTTCAAAGCTTCCAATGATTCAGTGCAGCCCTAGAATTGTCTTATTTTGACAAGTATCATATTCCGTTTACTGATTATGTTTGCTCTCTGTTTACTGTTCTGGCTCGTGCTGCCAGTAGTGGTAACTTGCAAGGCAATTGCCACCTACATGGTTGCAGGAGTTGATTGGGCTTGACGTGACGGGGCAGCTTGTACGCTACCTTAAAACCTGTCTGGTTCCATGTGGTATGAGTCTGTAATCCGATACTTGAAAGACAATAGGTTTAAGGGAGAGGACTAACAAATCAACTCCACCACCCCCTCAAACTTAAGTGTTGTGCGTGGGGCTAACAACTCCACCCCGTAAAATATCGCTTAATCGCAATAATCGCTTTCTGTTGCCTCAAGATAGTAACGCGCCAACAAAGCACCTGACCACACATCATTTTAAAACCAACACGCCGATGGGGCGCACAGAGTACATTTGCTTCTTACACAACGTGGGAGCTGGGAACGTGAAAATGACAACTGCATCGGTCTGAAACTAGCAATGACAGTTGTGCTGCGCTGTGTGCTGCTTTGCGCCCAGTGTATGATAGATAGGGCCTTGAATATCTTTACAGCTTGTCCAGAATGCAATAAAAACACATCCTGGCTGTGTCGATAATCAAGATCAATATTCAGGATCCCCTGATAATAACCCCCTAACCTTTCCTCTCTCGCACCACTTTCAGGACCTGCAGTTTACCTCTTGTAGGTCTACCCATGAAACATTTATGGATTACCAAACATGCCTCCTGGGCACAGACCTAGAGAATCAGAGAGTCATGGAGCTCCTAAGCCACGTTTCCCTGCTCCCAAGAGGATGAACCATTTCCATTTTAGAACTCCATGCGCTTTCCTTTAGCACTACGCTCAGGACAAACTTTAGGTGCACCATTGATGAGAACTACGAACATCAACAATGTCACAGTGTTTCTCATTCTTTCAACAATGATGTGATGAACACTGAGGGCCACTAACAGACTTCAGGCTGTTAGTATTGCTAATAAAATATCCAATTCTGGACCCTAGCCTTCAGATAAAAAAATGTTCTGTCCTCGTTCCATAATAAATATATTGAGCAGGACCTTAGAAGATAACAGCCATAGCTAACAACCAAGAGCTCTTCACAGCGCCACAGGCTCATAGACACATACTGTACTGTCTGTCTACAGCAGCTGAGAATCAAAGAAGCTCTGCAGACTGGAGGAAATAGCACAGTCAAGCATGCGGGAGGGGACCAGAGAGGTGTGGGGCTGCATGTGTGAAGTATACTGTTCATGAAATACAGAGATAGAGTAGAGTATGTCTGTGAGTTTATACTATACAGTAAGAGATGAAACAAATCCTCCATTCAGAATGTCTCACACACTAAATGAGTATGATTCAACCACACACACAGACACACACAGACACACACACACACACACACACACACACACACATGCATACACAATGCGATCCATCACCATCAGGTGCTCATCCTGGAAGCACAGTGCAATAGTGACCCCTGCAGGAACAACTGAACCATTATAACAGAGTTCTGCTCTGAGTCCCAGAACCTTCAGGAGATGAGAGGAGAGGAGAGGAGAGGAGGGGAGACGAGAGGAGAGGAGAGGAGAGGAGAGGAGAGGAGAGGAGAGGTTTTCTTGTTTGCTTTTCAAAATCCCTTTATTTAACTATTTCAGAGAAAGAAATATCAGATCACTGTCACATCATTCACATCATTCACCTTGAGGTGAACATACAACTGAAAAACCACATTCATTCAAAACCAGAAACGAATTTCTCTGATCAGAAATTGACAATAAAATCTCCATCCTCTCCCACAGAGCATAACCCCCTCCCCCCAAAAAAAGTCCATATGTGGCAGGCCTGCATATTGTCCATCATTTGGTAATAGGTGTATCCACCATTAGTCAGGCCTTCAGCAGTCCCTCCAAATCAACGCTGCCGGCACCCTGAGCCTGGTTCCTGCGCGTCAGCCAGATGGCCAACTTGGCAGAACCAGACAAAAAGTGTGTGTCTAGTCTTTCTCTTAGCAGAGTATTTTGGAGCAAAAATAAACAAATCACAAGAAAAAACCTCCCTGAAGCCCTGAAACCACCTCTTTTTGAAAGCTCAAACAGTGCCGACAGCCGAGGACACTGAACAAATACATGCAAGTATCTCAATCTGAGAGCAGAAAGTACACTCTTCCCCCAGCTGAGGATCCAGGTGCACTCTGTATCTGTTTGTAGTTATTGAGCCAAAATTCACATTATCATATCTACACACATCAACAACATCTCCATCATGTTGTCCATGATTGTCCGGTCAGGATCACAATATGTTTTGTCTGAATGGACAATTAGTTCATGGATGTCCTTAAGTCTGTTTGATAAGGCTCTGGAAAGCATGTTATAATCAGAACAGAGGAGGGCAACCGGCCTCCAGTTCTTAAGTAGAGCCAGGTCTCCTTTCTTGGGCAGCCTGGAAAGCACTGCTCGCTGATCTTGCTGTAGAACAAGACAGGAAGAGACAGGAGACAGGAAGAGATCTTGTTCTACAGCACTCCAACAAAACCCCATGTAGATCAGGCCCAAAGGTATTCCAGAAACATTTCTAAAAGTCGGTGGAGAGACCATCAACCCCTGGTGCCCGTCCTGATGCCATCTGATTGACGGCAACTGTCAGCTGAGCAGCTTTCTCTTCCGGGCTGGGCTGAGGAAGCCATTCCTGTAGCTCCTCGCGACACTCCTTGCTCTGTTGTTCTGCCCCGAAGAGATCAGCGGAGAAGTCCATCACCTGGCTCCTCATCTCAACCACGACTGGTGGTCACTCTGCCTCCTGGGAGCTTAAGTCAGATCATCTGCTTCCTCTGTGGCACCGATCTCTCCAGGTTGAAGAAGAAAGAGCTCGGGGCATCCATATCTTTTAGCTGGAGGAAGCGCGACCTGACAAGAGCCCCCTTCATTCTCTCCTGCAGGAGGAGCTCAACTCCAGCTTCTTCTCCTGCAGCAGATGACCTGTATTGGGATCTGAGTCTCAATGTAACCCCTCCATAATATACCTGATGCTGGCTTCAAGTTCCTGAATTGCTGCCTTGATCTTAGCAGTGGAATGGGAGGTGTACTGATGACAAAAAACACACACATTTGTGCCTTTCCAACCTCCCACCACTGCTTCAAAGAGTTAAATCAACTTGAGTTTGTTGTTAAAAAGCCAGTAGGACTTAACCCTTTCACCTGGCAAAATGATTGTAGTCTATGGTGACAAAGTGGTGGCCAGTGAAGCCAACTGGAGATAGATACAACTGTGAACTAATCTGGACCTGATGCTTTGGGGAATGTAGATCCTGTCTACTCTGGCTGCACTCACCCTGTTATTACTGACCCTCACCCATATGTGTTTTCTAGATTGTGGATGTTTGACCCTCCATGTGTCTAACAGATCCAGCTGTGAGATGATGCTGTTAAGGCTCTGTGATGACTTGTCCTGTCTACAGTGAAGTCTAAAGTGCAGTTCACATCTCCTCCAATAATGAATTGGTCCTGATGGTAATTCTTCAGCTCATTTTCTACTCTTTCTGCTCCTTGATTTAGAGCATATATGTTAACAAAGCAGAACACAGAGTCCTCTATTTCTGCCCTGACAACCAACAGCCGACCCTTCACCACTTCAGAAGAAGATAAGACAGTAGCATTAGCAGTTGTTCTAAACAGAACAGCTACACCCACACTAAAATGTATGCCATGGCTTAGGGCATATGACCCCTCCCACCATAAGCCCCAATCTCAGCTCAGGTCAGGCGACTTTATTTGTACCCGTAGATAGATTTATTTTGCAGCAAAATAGAGGATGGCATCTGTATTGACAATAAGGTAGAGCACAGACAAGAGACAGACACACCAAAAACATGACAAAGAGTACTCAAAGGCTTACTGGGATCAGGACCCAGCAAAAAGAGAAGACCAAAAGAACAATATAAAAAACACTGAAATATCAGGACAAAAAAGACACAATAAAATGAGAAAAGGGATAAACTTTCCATAAATATGTACAAAAGCTGCTGGGACTTATTTAAATGAACAATTGCAGCTGGAACAAAGCTGTTCCTGTAGCGCTTTGTTCTACACCTTGGGACCCTAAACCTCCAACCAGATGGGAGAAGCTGGAACTCACCAGACAGAGGATGAGAGTCATCGCTGGCTATCCGCTGTAACTGCCTGGTATACAGGGACTCTAAGCTCAGCTGTGACTCACCAATCAGCCGACTGGTATATTTAACGATCTGACTCAGTCTATTTCTGTCCTTCAGAGGCAGAGTACCAAACCATGACACTGGTGAAAAGGATAAAACAGACTCAATAAAAGTACAATAAAATAATGTCATCATAGTTTTTCCGATGTTGAAGTAGGACAGCTTCCCTCAGCAGAACAGACGCTGGTGCCCCTTCTTTCACACAGCTTCACATTTTTGCCTCAAAGTTCAGTGTAGCATCAATGATAGTGCCAAGGTATTTATATGACTGCACCTGTTCGACAGTTTGACCCTTAATGGTTGTGACTTCAGGTTTACAGGCATGTCTTCTAAAATCAATGATCATATCTTTGGTTTTAGATATGTTTAGTTGCAGATATGATTCCTCACACCATTTGACAAAGTCATCAGCTACAGGGCCATGGCTGCTCTCATTGCCCTGAAGCAGACTGACAATCACCGCATACTTTAAAATAGTTTGATTTTTAAAAGTGCTCTGACACATATTAGTGTAAAGGATAAAAAGCAAGGGTGAGAGTATGCACCCTTGTGGGGAGCCAGTTGAAGAGCCCACTTTGTTTGATAAAAACCCATTGACTCTGACTCTCTGTGTTCTGTTGGTTAAAAAGTCTAAAATCCAGCCCACAAGATTGTTACTTAAGTTAAAATGTTCTAAAAGCCTGTGGGTTAAAATGTGGGGTTGAATTGTGTTAAAAGCAGAGGGAAAGTCAATGAATAAAAGCTGGGCATGACACCCATTTGTTTAAAAAGCAGGTTAAGCAGAGTGATTGTGGCATCCTCCACTCCTCCGTTAGGCCGATATGCCAACTGCAGCGGATCAAGTGCATGTTTGATGTTTTTTTTTATTCCTGACCTTACCAGTTTTTCAAGAGTTTTCATTAGGATTGAGGTCAGGGCAACTGATCTAAAATCATTTAAAATTTTTGGGACAATTGGATTTAGGAACCGGGACAACAGCAGCATCCTTCCAGACTTTGGGGACATGCTGTGTTTCTAAAGATTTATTACAAATCTGTCTCATCTGATGGAATAGTATGTGTCTCCTGCAAAAACAAACACATCAACCCTTTTCTTAATGGAGACCTCAGGAGATTAAAGCCCCTATGTGGCTATCTCTTCCACCATTGATATTCAAAGACCCTATTTTGAGGCTCCACATGGAGAGTTCAGGGAGGAGGAACAAGCAGAGAACAGTGAAAAGAGGAAAACACCATGTCGCACATGATCATATTACTTCTTTAGTCTTTTTTTTCTTTTCTCAAAGTGGTAATGTGTTTTTGAGGCGGAAACGTTTCCTTTCATCCATAAGGTCATGACCTACCAGTTTTTTTAAGTACATCAACAGATCTGATGAACATGCCTGTGTCGCTGAAGTAATCGCTCACATTAACAGACCTTTTAAATGTTTTTGAATGTGTCCTCTAAAGAATAGAGATCTGTGAACCTGTTAGAGGTTATAGTCCATGTCGTCCTCACATGATACCTGGCTATTGGACAGCCTGTCCTTCATTCATGTTCACAGTGTGATCTCTGCCTGCAACACTTGTGGAAGCTGCTTCCTCAACATTTACTGCTGGCTGTGAATGCTCATCAGTGTCTAGTGTCGGTGGTCTATCGGGTTCGTTGGTTTCTTCTGAAGTGACCTGTAGGTTCCTTCTATCCCCAGATTGAGCTGTTGGATGCTCCACCTGTTACTGAGCCTGAAGCTCTGAGTGGAACCACAAAGGTCACTGAGCACCTCAGGAGCTGGGATATATAGGCATTTATAGATGAATTTAAGATTAGCAGATTTAATATAATGATCAAAATTTAACATATTTAATTTCTTAAGAACACAGCAATGATGTAATCTTGTTGGCTTCCTGTCCAAAATTGGAATTGCTCAACTGTATAAGAGGCTGGGTTATTGTTGATGCTGCTTGTGACCAGGAGGTTACACAATAACTTCAATGTGCAAAGATCACCACTGTAAAGTTTAATCAGATATATTAAATTTGGAGAGTTGATGAATAAGAATATCGTGATTTAATGTGTCAAATGCCTTTTTAAGATCCAAAAAGACTGACCCAACTATTTCACTTTTCTCAAATGATGATTTAAGCTGTTCTATAAGAAAGCAATTAGCAGTCTGGAATAATGTGGACATAAGCCAAACTGTTATAGATGTGAATAGATTATTTGATTCCAACCCTTGGTGTCACTATAAGATTAGCCAAAAAAATTACTATAGTTAGGTTTAGTAAAGAACTACATGGTTGGGATTAAAACTACTACATTTGTACATGGAAATAACACTGAAGGCTGTGAACACGGAACACGAACAAACAGCTGATAGCAGCGTGACGAACGGGACATAAATAGCGGTCTCCTGGATGAAAGCCTTGCATGTGTTGACCCCATCCACTGATCAGGCTATAGGCCACAACAAAAACCAGACAGAGAATGTCTAAGAGGCTAATGTTAACGACACAATACATAAACTAATCATAGCCCAAATGTGATGCTAACGCTAACGTTAGCTGTTGTGGCTGGCCCAGTTCTGTTACCAACATATAAAGTCAGTAAGTACATATCAGCTACATTATCATCTTCATCCTATCCCAACTGCTGAGTGATCTCAAGCCTCATGTTGTCCTTTATTTGGTTGTTGAGATAGTAGCGTTGGTCGTACATTATTTGATATTGAGAAGGGAACAGCCCATTTTTATTCCAAAACACCAATAGTCACCAATAAAAAAATGTCCAAAAGAAGCACATTTGTCTGACAGTCCGTTACCCCGAAAGTTGGAACAAACGATTTCATTTGTCAAACATATATTTCCGCAGGCGAAAATCTGCTGAGGTCAAATATTTTTTGCACGCACGAATGTTTTGCAAGAGTCTGCAAGCATTCATAAGAACCCACCAAATCATTTTTTATAAATCTCCGACAAAAATCCGTGCTTGGTTTTCTGCCACAGTACCATCTAAAACCTGCACACAGCTCTTGTAAATGCAATTCCATTTTATTCCTTATTTCCTCCGCTGGAACCAGCAGTTTATGTCAGCTATTGCAAAGACAACATACCTCTTTACTTGTTAAGTTTAAAGATAGGAAAATGCTTCTCCTATTCCAGCCCACTCTAGCTGCACTAGATACAATATACTGTATCTCAGTGAGATGTCACACTATCATAGCATGTCCAGCTACCCATGGAATAAGAGAAATACATCATTAAACAAGAAAATGGCCTCAGAAACACAGGCGTTGCTAGTGTGCCCCTGGAGAAAGGGTTTGAGTAGTGTTGTGGAGTAATGATGGGGAGTAGGCCTACAGCGGGTATGATGGAAACCATCAGCTGGTGAATGATGACGGTCATGAAAAACTTACTTGTGCATAGCAGAGCAGTTAAAGCATCGATGGCTGCCCTGAAAAATAAACAGACATTTGAATGAACACACACTTTTAATATGCAAGTTGTACAGTATATGACACACTAGTGTGACTGCATGCAAATTCATTTTGTCATATAATCGGCCTGATGTGTGTATTTGCTGTAGCTCTTGGGGAGTTGTCACATACAGCATCACAGTATATTATATAGAAAAATCAAATGTTAAACCTATTTTAGAAGCATAGTACTTAATGTGCTTTAAAAACTCCATGGAGTTGTCAAAGATGTGTCAAAATCTAGTTTTATATTTTCATTCGGGGTAGTTACTGAACAAAAACTAGGGCTGTCAAAGTAAACACAATAATCATGTGTTAACGCAAATTCAATTTAACGCCATTGATTTCTCTAAAGTGTTGGAATGAACGGGTTCACGCCTCCAACGCTGTATCCTGTTCTTTTAATACATCCATGGGTGTAGCGGTTCTGAATAACGTTACTGACAAGCTGTTTGACATGAGGCGTTCAAGGACCTCCAGGTCAATTCAGTGTGGACGTCGTTGTGGTGGTGATCTCATAGATCAACGTGCACAAATCGTTCCCCAGGTTGTCTGTGAGGTCTATCAGTGTTACCTCGAGAAGGAAAATTGTTCAGCCCAGTTTCACCCGGGGGGTGGGGGGGAAGGTGCTCCCATGTTTTACCTTTGTCTCCCATGTCTGTTTTTCTCTCCGTACAGGAGTGAATAGGGAGATACAGCACGATGCCGCTATGTCTACGGCTGCATGCACGGCCGAGCCAGAGATGATAGGTTCACGGACCTTCACGGTGTTCTTCTTTTTTCCGGTCTCAAACACGAGATGTGGGAGGATTAGAACACAGCGACGTAACATCCGTCATCACGGGCAAACCAGTGGTGTGCTCAAAGGCCTCAGTACCGGCTCAGCCCTTTCCATGCTGGCCCCCTTTTGGGCCAGTCTTCCATTTGTGTGAAGCTGCATCACAGATGATGGCTCGCCCTCTCACGCTGTTTTACGAAGAGTGGCGACGCATCTGTGTGTTAGTGGATGGACAGGATGCCGTGACCGGGATATTCTCTCCAGTTTTGCAGCCTTCCTCCTCCATTCATGGGGGGTTAAGGAGGTGGAGACACTTTGGATCTTCCCCTTCATTTGTCCCGCTTCCCTTCACTTTGTTCCATTCTGCCCTTCTTCCATCTGCTCCCTGGCTCTTTGTCATTTAATTTCATCTTCCTCTCATCCTCCACCCTGTCTTCCTCTCCTCTCCCTTATTTGTTTCCGCCTTTCTTCCCCCCGTACATGCATTTCCTCAGTGACATCCACAACATGTGATTGGATTCCACATCTCTGTCCATCTTCACATGGCCCACAGTGTTGGCATTAAATGCTCTGTGTGGTGGTGCATTGAGAAATAGAGAAGCTGTGTTGGTGTTGATCAGAGGCGTATAGATTTACTCTGTCTGACAGCAGATCAATTCGTCAAGCAGCTCCCTGGCAATCCACATCTAAGTGATTCTTAATTAAGACTCTGTGTGTGTGTGTGTGTGTGTGTGTGTGTGTGTGTGTGTGTGTGTGTGTGTGTGTTTGTTACGGTGTAAATGGACCTAAAGGACAAGACGCATATACGTACGTGTGATTATTTACTAAAAGTCCCACATGTGTGTATAAATGTGTGACTCCAACACACGCAGGTGTGCACACCTCAAAGTGCATGTGTGTGTGTGTGTTTGTGTGTGTGTGTGTGTGCATACTGAGACGAAGAATGTAACACTGTCCAGTGTAGTGTTACTAGCAGCAAGTAAGCCAAGGTGTCACTAGTAGGGGGTCCGAAGTGTGACAAGAGGCCGTGACCTGTGTGACAAGAGGCCATTGAGAGCCACAAGGCCTTGTGCTATGTTTACTGAGGATGGGAAATACTACACATCTTCAAAAGGACAGCACACAGCTGAGTTACTGTTATCATGTGTGTGTATTTTACTGCTATGGAAGGGATCAATAGTTGGTAAAAATGGAGCAAATATGATTAAAAAGAAGTTATTGAGTGATTGACAGCTGCTCAGAGACGGCAGCTGGACGGCAAGGTTCCAGCTCGGCTCTGATTGGTTGTTTTCCTCCAGTCTGTGAAATCTTGCAGATGCCGTTAGGAGCACCGGAGGACACAGAGGCACATGTGTTTTTTTTTCAGATTACCTGTCTCATGCACTACTGTCAAGATATAGTGACCGTTTATACCAATATATTGTGCAGAAAGTCCAGGAAGAACTTTTCTCCGATGTGGGGATTTAATATACGTGTAGACAAATCTCTCTCTCTCTCATCTGCAACCACTTATCCCGTTAGGGGTCGCGGGGGGGGGCTGGAGCCGATCCCAGCCGACATTGGGCGAAGGCGGGGTACACCCTGGACAGGTCGCCAGTCCATCGCAGGGCTGACACATAGAGACAGACAACCATTCACGCTCACATTCACACCTAAGGGCAATTTAGAGTCAACAATGAACCTAACCTGCATGTCTTTGGACTGTTGGAGGAAACCGGAGTACCCGGAGAAAACCCACGCTAACACGGGGAGAACATGCAAACTCCACACAGAAGGGCCCCAAGCCAGATTTGAACCTGCAACCCTCTAGCTGTGAGGCGCCAGTGCTAACCACTGCACCACCGTGCATCAGGCTCCTTAGATCGAATTGTCACTAAACCCTAAATACATGGACTAATTTTACAGGAATGCTCCTCTACTTGATTTTCTGTGTTTTCTTAGGCTCCACCACTGCTTTTGAGGTAAATAGGCCAAGATTTCGGCTTGTCACTTTAAAATAGGAGAAATGCCATGTATGAGAAGTAAGAGACACTCTATAAAAGAAATGATTTACTGCTGGATGCAGTGATATTTCAACATGGTGTTGAACTATGGTTGGCAGGCCTGTTTTCCCTAGCAGAGGTCGCTACATCTACCGGGCCAGACAGACTGGTTTCTATTCTCACTATGATCAACGGGGAAACAGAATTTATTATGGTGAAGAATATCTATAGACCTCAACTGAATTGTTAAAGGCGTGATTTACTGTTCCGTTTAGAAAGTGTCAAGGGTGCGCACGTGGTCCACAACATTTTGCCCTGTGCTGTAAATAATAATAGAGTCAGCAAATGGAAATGAAACTGGGGAACCAGGAGGTAGATCAAAATCAAAATTTCTGTTTGCCATGTTTAAGTCTATGATGCATTATGGGTAGTATTTTACGAGTTCACACAGGTGACATTGAGAGTACAAACTATTCGTGAATCAAAACATGTCAGTCAAAGTTAAATGTCTCCTTGGTAGTCTACAGTAGCTCCAAGCTGTAACAATTTAAAGAGGATAGTAAGAAGCGCTGCGGTGCCTAGCAGTCTAACAGACGAGACTGAGGGATTAAGTGCTGTTGACAGTTGAGAGTAGATGGACAGATTTAGTTGTACAGCTGACTGACTGTCTTTACTGCTTTAAAAGCGTGCGCAGCAGCCAATCGGCATATCTAACAGTCACCATATCATTGCTATAATTGGATAAATCACTGTGACAGACATGTCTAACTGCCTATCACACTTAAGGGGAAATAGCTTATCTCCTGCCTCGTTGCTCTTCTTACAACGCAGGAATTCACAGCTGCCAATTCTAACAAATTATCCAAAGCAGCAGCTGTCTTTGAAATCTGGAATCCCAGAGTCTTCTAATTGTGTTACGACAATTAACAACTGGCTTCTGCATGTAAATGATACATAAAACTCACCCCGAGGGCTATAAATCTGTGTCGGAGCATCCGATTCCCTCACACCACCGGGAGGAGTTTCATGTTCACTAGTAGGCTGATCAGGGGTCGGTATGCCTGGCCTCGAGCCAGGCGGAGAGGCCGCTACTCCGGGTGCTCCTGGCATGCTCCACTGGGTATACTGGAGGATGCTGGCTATCTGAGCCAAATGCCATCAGTTCTGACAGAGACAGATGGGAAGGAAGGCATACGATCCAAGAGGAGAAGGAAGGCGGCTTACGTAAGAGCTGGAGTGTGTACGCACAAGTTCAGGAGAAATGATGATGTTTCCCTGTAAACTGTAATACTGCCATGCAGTTTGTGCATGGAGATGGTGCACATTTCATAGATCTGGCTTAAATAAACCAGACAGGGACCATAGCGTTGCATAGCGCCTGATTTATATCAAGCTAAAAGTCTGCAGCCCCGCTAGTGGCCTCTATGATACAGTCTACGAACAAAACACAAGGGTCGTATCATGCCTCGGCCTCTGTGCTGATGGCAACAGCCTCAGCCGGAGGCATTTTGTTTTTGGACTGTCCGTAGGTACGTCCTGTTTGCGTGAACGCGGTATCACAAGAACGCCTTGAGTAAAGTTCTTCAAATTTGGCACAAACGTCCACTTGGATTCAAGAATGAACTGATTTGATTTTGGTGGTCAAAGGTCAAGGTCACTGTGACCTCACAAAAGAGTTCATAGGCTATGCTAATTATGTCAATTTCACACAAATGTCTAACAGGATAAAATGAGAAAGTGATGACATTTTGGACAGACATGGATGTAAACTGAAACTTGAAGCTGGTTGGCGAAGGCATGCAACCGTGAGGCGGTAATTTTAGTTAATCTCTGAGCCTGACAATTAGTGGAACAAAAAATTTTTATGTTTGTCCTTGGAATTGTGCAGTTGGAATAATAAAGGCAGCAAATTTCACTGTAGCCTGCCCAACACTTTTTTTTAATATATATTTCTTGCATAACAGTGGAAATTTTGATTGATGTTCTTGAGGAGATGTCAGCCCGCATGAAAAACGTCCTCTGGGTATCACCAATATTCACAGCAAATATGGAAGTTCAGCCTGACAAGGCACTGGACAAAAGCTATGGGGGTCAGCTGAGATGATCCTACGGGGACAATGTAGTCTCTCTAAGGAATGTTGCTATGAAGTGTTGGACAACGTCATCAACTTTTAATGCAGCCGCTGACTACACAGATAAAAACGAAGATGTACTTCTGGGCTTATTTCTTGGTGGTATCTAAAGAAATATGTTTTTGTGGTGTGAAGTTTTATGAGAATGACTTCTGTGGAGTTTACACTCTGAGTGAACTGCCTGCAACAGGCAACAAAATTGTGGAACTGAGAGAAAAATCTAGAGATCAATATGAACCAAAACTAAACTGGATTTACCACACGCACCTTTTTGCATTTGCATCTAATACCATCACTGACCATTTGAAATAAATGAAAGGTGAAGAAGGTGACGAGGTCGTTAGTTACAATTTAGGTTCTTTTTGGCCTTCCTTAGCCAGCCCGATGCTAATTCTAACTCCACAAATCAACGTTTAAATAAACTGGTCATCGTATCAACGATTCATTGAATGACCCATCTTTGTGGTCTTGTTCTGGGGTCTGAGAAAAGGATTTTATTTCATGTTGTGGGTCAGCCAGGACACCCCGTTCTCACCCCCAACTCGTCAAATACCGACATTTGGTCATAGCCCCTCGGTGTCCGATACAGACGCACCGAGGAACCCTTCAGCATCTGTATGTCACACCTATTGGCCTGTGTGAAATGCTAATTAAGTACAATAATAAAGTCACAATACCCTTAAACTAGTACTTCCTAATTAGCAGCATCGTAGCTAGCTACCATTGGTAACAAGGTTTTATATAGGGCTGTCAGTCAATGAAAATATTCAATCACGATTAATCACATGATTGTCCATAGTTAATTGTGATTAATCACAAATGAATCGCACATTTTTTATTTATTAAAAATGTACCTTGAATGGAGATTTTTCAAGTATTTAATCCTCTTATCAACATGGGAGTGGGGAAATATGCTGCTTTATGTAAATGTATATATATATATATATATTTATTATTGGAAATCAATTAACAAAGCAAAACAATGACAAATATTGTCCAGAAACCCTCACAGGTACTGCATTTACATAAAAAAAAAATATGCTCAAATCATATCATGGCAAACTGCAGCCCAACAGGCAACAACAGCTGTCAGTGTGTCAGTGTGCTGACTTGACTATGACTTGCCCCCAAACTGCATGTGATTACCATAAAGTGGGCATGTCTGTAAAGGGGAGACTCGTGGGTATCCATAAAATCCATTTTCATTCTCATATCTGGAGGTCAGAGGTCAAAGGCCCCCCCCTGAAAATGGCCATGACAGTTTTTCCTGACCTGGTTTCATATTCTACCAGTATCTTCACTCTGGTTTTAAAACCGAGACTGCTACCACCTCTGAAAGATCGATTGCGAAATTAGTGGTGTTAAAATTAGAATTTGCATTAACACGTTATTATCATGTTAACATTTGACAACCCTAGTTTTATACCTTGTCCATGTTTGTCTCTGGAGAATGACTTGGTTGAGATGCCCGCCATCTTGTTTTTACATTGAAATGTATTGTGCTGTTCCTACCACTAAATGGAACAAAAATATGTCTATGAATGAGGACAACAGGTCTACGTTAAGCAGAATGAAGTGTTAGGTGCAGCAAACTCAAAATGTAATGTCCCCCATATGAGGACAAAGGGTTGCAGGAGGTATCTGTCTTTCAGTCAGTGTTGTCCAGGGACTGTTTGTGACCATGTTCTCTAGTCCAATTATCCTGTCTTTGGCATAAGTCACCAAGAGATCTGGGGAAGCGGTCAGTGTCAAATGCAGAAAGCCTGGGTATACATACTTGATGGTGTGCAGATGTTTGGTGGTATACTGAGGGATGAGGCGGTAGATGGCATCCAGTCCGTGGTTTTCTCCTATTAGGTTTGCTGTAGAAACTGTGAGGACATCATGGGACAAATTAAAAACATGAAAAGTAAAACAGTGTAGTGTAATGTGTATCATTTTAATAACATTGAAATGATCAGTTATTGATAAAGATGTTTCCTGGCATAAAGCTGACATGTGTTTTGGATAGAGAGGAGTCCTCTCTAGATATATATATGTGGGCAGGCAGGACTGCTTTTATGGACTCATTAAAACATCAACCATTAACTTGCGGCCCAGATGACACATGGCCCCTCACTCGCTCTCACTGCTTAATCATATACACATTATTAGTGGGTGGAAATAACACTATAACTGACTCCTATTTGACCAATTAAAATTACACTGACTTCATATATCTTACATGATTTGGCTCTGCACTTCTTTTTGACAACTTTCGATAGTCTACTGCTCTATGGAAATTCTATATTCTAATATTTCTCTATTTTGTGCAAAAAGTATTTGCTCTCAGTCAAAGACTGAAAGATTTACGTTACTACTCAGACAGAATTATGCCAGAATTATGGGCTACTACTGGAATCCCAGAAGTGAGAAATGTCTGAAAATCTACATATTGAATTTACATCTAAACAGGTGATGAATCAAAATGGACTTCTTTTTTTTTCACATTTCTTACTCTCCTTGTTTCTTATAAAGTAATGAAGATGTCTGAGAAGATGATGGATATTGGAGCATTGGGTAGTTGATACATCCAGTTAGTATATAGTTTGTTGCTACTTCACTGACATCTAGTGGGTGAACACTGCTTAGACTCATGTCTTTGAGTGCTTATACCACACAATGAGCTGCTGATGTAGCAGATACCAGCCAGACTTTGTTGACACATGTAAGCAACAAGGATAATAGGAAATGTTATAAGGAGTAATAAAAAGTTAATACAAACATTTGGGTTGAGACAGTGAAAGATAAATGGGAGAGTAAAGTGCGATGAGTTAAAGTGAACCATACATATTTTTTGTTGCTTTTGCATTTCATACATATCAATTGATCAATGTGGGCTCCCTCTATCTCTCTCTCTCTGTGTGTGTGCGTGTTCTTGTACTCGCTACATAGTGGGGACCAGAACAAGTTTTAACCACCAGAGTGAGGACATTTTTGGAAAGCGAGGACATTTTGACTGGTCCTCACTTCTACAAAGGCCTATTTGAGGGTTCGGACTTTGCTTTAAGGTCCAGGTCAGAATTAGGCTCAGGTTAGGGAATGTATTATGTCAATGAGAATCCTCACAAAGATAGAAGTAAAGAGATGTTTGTGTGTGTGTGTGTGTGTGTGTGTGTGTGTGTGTGTGTGTGTGTACCTGATGAAGAGAAGACCTGGATCACCCAGAGACAGGCTGCAGCCCTCCTGGCATGTTTGACATTGTGTCTGAGCAGATTCAGAGTCAGCAGCGCAGCTCCGGCCTCCTCTGCCTTCATACCTATACGACGGTCTGCAGAGACACAAACATCGGATGTTTTCATGAACGTTTAGACAGAGTGACGTCGAGGTGAACAGCGTACAATCAGCCCGACCATATGATGTATTTTAGGAGCTCAATATTAATCATTCTTTATTGATCTGTGTGGCTCCGTTTGCTTACACACCAAAACTAAACTGCTAAAGTGCATAAATCATGAATTTTATGGGCACACATAATTATTCAAGAGTAGGAATTATTACTACGAGCACACACATTATCAGAAATGTTATACTTGATACCTGATGGGTACCTCAGAGTCACACAGCCCAAGGCACACATATGCAATGTGGGTGTAAGTAAAGAATTGGCTACCCAAACTACTAATACCGTATAACATCACAGAGTTGTTTTTGGCCTTTTGGATTTGCATTTATATTTAGAGTTGAGACATGACTGCAGTGCTGGTGTATTATTTTTTTTATATA
>CAKAOI010049534.1:0-20277 GCA_916701655.1 Sebastiscus albofasciatus
CAGGTCAGGGGAAAAAAATCTGAACCGTTCGGTTCCCTAGTCACTGTTCGGGTTGTGTATGAATTGTTCGTTTCATTTGAAATAGGTTATGAGGCCCATTGTGTGCTTCTTTTCACGTAGAGTTTGGCTCCCTTTTATTGTCACACTACAAATGGGGAACAGCCTGACAGTTTTCAGACAAAAAGGGCCTGCGCAGAAAAAAAACACTTCAAATAAAGTTATCAGGGGGGGGGACTTCTCAGTTGGCAGGGATGAAGTGGCGAGTGCGGCTTAAAATAAGTAAAAACACGTGTAGAAACAACTACAGTAAACACGTCACAAACTTCAATAAAAAAACACGTGAGAAACTTACTAACAAAACTAAACACCAGTCAACAATGGTCTCGACCACGAGTTTCCTGTTTAAAAGTCTGTGGTTTGTTGGACCCAACATCTCCCCACCCGCCCACCGTGCGTTTACATTGCATTCAGTACAGGATACACAGCAAACAAATGACACTCGGAAATCAAACGCCTTGCTCATTATCGTGGCATTTATACGCCTTTTTGTGCAAACAGGCTGGTTAAACACAGAGATCAGAGGAAGGAAACTAGCGGGACAGTAAATGACAGTGAAGAAGCAGTAAAAGACTCTCACACTATACTGAAATGAAATGAGTGCACTTAAATTAGGTAAATAAAATATTTAGTTTCTTTCTTTCGGAGGGGCGGAGGAAAACTCTAAAGTTCATTTCATGTTTTATTGCTCATTGTTTGATGATTTAAGGGCTACACTAAAGTAAAATTACATTTTTGATGAGCTCTTCTGTTCGGATGATTATAAAACAAAATTTGAGTTGTGTTTTAGTGAGGAAGTCTACACAAAGACAAATTCTGGTCTCCATTAAGAGCAACTCTTATGTTGTCTTTGTACAAGGAATTCATTCTCTTAATCCTCGATCAGTAATATAATATGTGTTTGAAGAAGACAGACACAAGTGCGGAGCTTAAATTTATGTTTAAATAAGTCTGTCCCGTGGTGACATTTAATTCGCTCAATTTAAGCTTAAGGATAAAAAAACACTCAGAATCACTGAACTAAATAGATCGGAGCCCAAACCTGCATCGATGTCAAATCACTATCAACAAGCTGGAACAAGGCTTTTTTAATCCTAAAATGGCACCAACTAACAAAGGAAATGGAGTCTGAGGAGCGTCCAGACCCACAGGAGCTTTCCTGCCGGTAATAGATGGGCCAGTGTGGCTGCATGTGTCTCAGCGGGCCGACTGAGTCTACCACAGCGATTCTTTTATACTTCGCAAAGACAGCGAGGAGAAAGAGGCTTCCCAAGCAGCCGTGACAGTCTGAGAAACAACACAAAGACGCCCCAAAACAAGGAGAGAAGCAGCTGAGAGTGGAACCGGCCTCTCCTGGGTGTTGGATTAATAGAATGCGAGGGTTGCAGCTTTGTGAGGTGGCGGCTAGAGGACTGAGGGTTGAAATGGGGAGAGGAGGGAGGAGACAAGGAGACAGAAACCTGTTTCTGCTACTGCTTCCTCCAGGGTTTCTGCAAGATTTATTTATAAGTTCGATTTAAGTCTTAAAGACCTTTTTAATACCTCATAGAATGCAATCTAATAACATCATTATATACCTGCCAAAGTGTGAAAGTAAGATGGAAAACCAGGTGGCAACCTCCGCTTCTCACAAGTGAAGCCAATGCAGAAGTGCCTTAAACTTGCATTCTTTCTAATATCCAGCAGGGGGCGAGTCAATCGCTAGTTTCAAGTCTTCAGGGCGAGGCTACCTTGTGATTGACAGGTCGCTACCATGGTGATGTCCGGTCTGGAAGTTGTCTGTGTTTCCGTCTTAGAGCTTTCACCCTTTCACAGTGTGAAAGTTAATTTAAAAAAACACATTCACTTTCAAATGTCTTATTCAGCGTTCGGTTGTGCTAAGCTCCACCCTCTTGTGTCACTTCTGGTTCCAAAAAAACTAAGATGGTGACGGCCAAAATGCAGAACTCGAGGCTTCAAAACAACAGTCCACAAAGCAATGAGTGATGTCACAGTTATTTTGTCCACTTTTTATTTACAGGCAATGTGGAAAACTATATCCTGACAGTAGTGTATGAAACAGTTAACCTGGATAAAAAAAACATGTGCCTCCCGGAGCACAGCCAATAGGAACGCTCTCTCTCTGAAATGACCTGTGATTGGTCAAAGTCTCCCGTCATGGGCTAGATTTTTTAAAGCCTGAAAACAGAGCCAAGAGGAGGTGCAGAAGTCTAATTTTCTCTCAAAACACTTGAATTACAATATGCTGAAAGGTTATTATGGAATTTTTGCCCAATGATGCCAAAAATATACTACCTACGGCCACTTTAACTGACATTTCTCTCAAGTTGTTTTCAGCAGAAACAGATAGTTGAGCAATAGAAGTCGTAGAACACAACATTAACCCATCACATTTAGATTTCCAATATCAGCTGGGCTAAAGTGTTTGTGTCCACCTGATGAATGTTAGTCCAATGTTCTCTCTCTTTTGGCTCTGTTTTTGGTCTCCACCAACTCCTAAGGAAATATCTGTCTCTTTAGCTGCTAAATGCTCCACTATGTTCACCAGCTAGTCTCTACCTGTGTCTGTCTGCTAGTTGCTGCTGAGCAGGTAGTGTACAGAGGCTTTTTATATATTTTTCTCTGGAAACAACACTATGAGAGTGCTGAGAGTGAACCAGAATAGTAAAGTTGTGGTCCGGACAGATAAACAATGAGCTGAAACTCATTATAAAGCTCCGTAAAGATTCAGCTGATCATACACTACCAGAGACACAAAACACTTTGTCATTTATACATTGTTATTACAAAATATAGATTATAGTTTTATATCTAACATCACTGACAACAGCAGGCAAGACAAAATATTTAAGACTTTTAAATTACCTTCTAAGACGTTTTAAAGGAAACTAAATTCAAGGCGATTTAAGAATTCCCAAGACATGCAGATACCCTTTTCCTCTTATTAATTTCTCCAATATGACAGCAAAAATAGCCTCTGCCCAGTTATAATAAAAGGAGGACTTGGGCTATGATATTGGATGATGTACGATTTGTTCCACAGACCTGCAGCGACTTCATTAACAGAACATTGTGATGTGTGGAATAATAATATTGGATACTAAATTTAATGCATAATGTTGCCTCATAGAAAAGAGTTTTGTACCCGTTTCGAACGTAAGTCATTCATATTCATTAATGCTGGGGCTTTTTTTTCAGTCATGGAGATGGAGGCAATTCTCCCAGCTACAGGCAACAAAGTGAGCCAAGATCAAAAACTCCTTTCAAACAGTCTCTAGAAACAGGAGCTTCCTGTGCGATGAAAGCAGCCGTGCTAAGGAAGTTACCTGGGAAGTTATTTTGTATTTTATTTTGCCAATCACAGCTGCCCAATTTGTTTTGAAATGCATCATGACCTCAAAAATGTTACTGACTGCTTCCTTTATGAGTCTGGTTTTATCTTTTTTTCTCTGCACAGCCTCTGCAGTGAGGCTCCACTTCCACCTGCAAAGTAATAAAAGATGGGGCATCTACAACCAACACAAGTGCAGTTTTAATGAGTCAGCACTCTTGTTGTGGCAACTTCAATGAATATAGGTCAGACAAAGTGTGTCCATGAGTTATGAGTTTGTTTGGTATCCAAAAATATAGTTTACAGTCCCAGAAAGTAGCAAAGCCTTTACTCAAAGTCAGTGCTGTGGTTAGATATATTGCGTGAAGTAAGGCCTTTACAGACCGGGGGCGTTAATTTGCACGTCAATATATTTTTTAGAACTGTTGCTTTTGTTATGAGTACTTTCACACAGAACATGAATATAACACGGTGAAAAAGTGTTCAGCATTTTCGCCGTCGCTATCTTGGTTTTTGGCACTAGAGGCTGGAGCTAAGTACAACCGAACGCTGAATAAGACATTTTTAGGTAACCAAAAAGGTTATAATTAACTTTCATGAACTGATGAAAAGACAAGACAACACCCAGACCGGACAATGCCGCGGTAGCGACCTGTCAATCACAGGGTAGCCACGCCTTAAAGCTTCCCCTGCTTTCTGGTCTATTTGACTCTAAATGGGACCATGATTTACTAAATGAACATCATGCTGTATTGAAGAAGACTTGAAACTAGCAATTGAGACCATAAACTCAACAATGTTTACTGAGGTAATAAATTAAGAGAGGAGTAGGCTCATTTTCTCAGAGACTTCTATACAATCAGACTTCTTTTTGCAACCAGAGGAGTCGCCCCCTGCTGGATATTAGAAGGAATGCAAGTTTAAAGTACTTCTGCATTTGCTTCACTTTTCAGTTGCCCACTGGCCTATATTTATGAAACAACAACACAGTGCATCTGTAGTCAGAACCCAGGACAGCAAACTTTATTACTCCTTTCAACCTTGTCAAAGGCAGGGCAGACCAGACCCACTCCTTCTGTTATTACCTTTTACAATAAAAGCACTAGATATATAATATTTGCAGGTGAGCATTTCGCATTTTCGTGTCATGTATTTGTCACGCCCCCGCTGTGTAAAGGTCTGTAGAGTGAGCAGATTTTTTCTGGATGAAGTATCCACATCCAGGTATTTCAGATCAATCCCATTGAAATTCTGTCGTCTCATCAGTCGTTCATAACTGCTGATTCCTATTAAGGATCTCAGGGAGCTGCAGCCTCTTCCAGCTTGTAAGGAAATAACAGTCACCAGTCCATCAAACAGCAGACAAACACAGATAGACAGAGGAGTCAGATTGATCAATAAAACCCACTCGCATTCATAATACATGGAGTGCACCTCTACACTGTGTGAATTTTAACTGCCTCAGATGTGAGAAACGTGGTAAAATCTTTGGTCGTCAATTCAAAATGGTGGTCCTAGATCTAACTCTGCCACCGTCTCTTAGAAGTTCTGTGTATACGTATTCAACTAATATACAACTGCAAATATGTTTTGAAATAAACATTATGCATAATGTGTTACATTCAAAAATCCTGATACTGAAGATAACAGGGGCAGTCCGTCAATCACTTTCGATTGTCGACCCTTTCGATTTGAATGCATTTTTTCCCACATATGAGAGACTGTTAGAACGTGGATTGATTAACCAGAATGACGAGCCATTTAGGAGACAGGGGCCCTCAAAGTAGACCCATATTGGACGACCACCCCTCCGAAAGACACAGATATCCATCGATTCTCTTTCGGGAGCAGCAGGCTTAGCAGGGTATTCCAGACGTCCCTCTCCCCAGCAACGTTTCCCAGCTCTACCCGGGGGACCCCGAGGCGTTCCCAGGCCAGACGAGATAAGTCTGTTATGACTTGACGCTATATAAAAATAAACTGAATTGAATTGAATAATCTCTCTGTTCTGGGTCTACCCTGGGGCCTCTTACCAGTTGGACATGCCTGGAAAACCTCCAAAGGGCGGCGTCCAGGAGGCATCCTGATCAGTTGCCCAAACCACCTCAACTGGCCCCTTTTCGACGCAAAGGAGCAGCGGTTCTACTCCGAGCTCGGTCCGGATGTTTAACAAAGTTTAGGGGGTGAAAAACTCCTTGCCCTGTTTTCCAGCCACTGCTTGGCCCACGTTTAGTGTCTGCTACACCTGACCTGCATATACTGCAGGCCTGCAGGAGGAAACTGGAGCACTGAGAGTACTCCACACAAAAAAGAACCACCAGGGATTCACCCTGCGGGGACCTTTTTCCTGTGAGGCAACAGCGACAAACTGAGCCATTATACCGACTGTTAGGTCCATTTCAGTCACCAAAAACTGTACCTCCTCATTTTTAATAGGCTAAACTGCCTGATGCTCAATATTCATGCTGATATACCCACCAGTCGGATATTTCACACAGAATTATGTAAATAATGTTTGACCCAGGTCTGATGTTTAGCACTTTAAACAGCCCAAAGTATTTCCACTCCACATTGAGCAAACAGGGTGGCTATCCTGCCTGGAGTCACAGCCACGCCAGCTAACAGGATTTGTTGTGGTTTGAATGGAGAATCTTCTTACCACGCAGTTTAAATACTTCTACCAGGACGCAAACTCTGCTGCTGCTACAGTCATATCAGTGTCATTTTCTACAGCTGCAACTTCAGGCTTTACGAAAGTAAACCTGTAAGTTCAACTTCCACACAGCGCAGCACAACATGAGTCACTGGGTGAATCATCCGGGTCAGACTTCGAGAGAGTCGGTAAATAAAGTCATAGTTTTCTCATTAAGTGTGGTCAGATTAAAATAAAGAACTCCTTTATGAACTTATTGGCTCATAGTTCCCTTATATCATGACATCCATGCATTTCTCACATGCTTTGACCGTCGAATAGCGCTGCTGGTGGATTTACATTGGAGTTAGTTGAAAGCCCGGTTCGTCACATACTGTTGCTAAAGGGTGCCTCCGTGCACCGGATTCCAATGCCGAGGGGCACTTGCCAAACTGTGGAAATTGATGGGTTAGGAGTGAGAACGGGTTGTCATATATGATAAACAGCAGTCATTCTTTTCATATTTTACATTGTGTCCACATATCATTCTAACGATGTTGATTCTAAAATTAGTTTGACTACTTGACTTTTCATTGCAGTCATACTTGTCTTCAACCAATAGTTCAGCCGCATAAACACTTTCTTTCAAGCGTCAAAACAGCCCATATTCAGATCGTATTCAGCGTCACTTTATACAAATCGGATGTGTCTCATTAACAGCTTCAGTTTCAGTGAATAACCTCCTAAACTGAGGTTACAACAATTTCCGCCACTCATGTTGATCGGTGACAGGCTTAGTAAACATCCCCCTAATGTTGTGAATCTCCTGACACATTCAGTGCTTCGTCCACCTACTAATATTACCTCTTCTGTCAAATTGTATATTCTGTCTGTTGCGTTTTGCTTTCCACCTTTAACTGTCTAATCATGTGTAACTGTCTCGTTATATGCAAGAAGCAATTAGCCCAGTCGCAGTACCTTGTTCTTGGTGAACAGAGTGGAAAAAGCAATCCTGATTCTACATGTGTTTTTCTGCAAAAAGCATGGATATCCCATTATGAAAATGAATATGGTCACATATGGTGGAGTCATAATACGGTGCATGTACCTAATGAGCTGCAGCCCACAGCCCTCCCACTAACTCCCATTACCAAAACATATCCAACCAAACCCACATAGCGCTCTCATTATGCGGCACATGTGGAAGGCCAGTAACAATACCCAGTCTCTCAATTAAAAAAACAACACCAGCAGTACTCGTAAAAAGCTGCTGCAGCCAAATAGTTTTGTTTTTATACAAGAGAGACAGGGAGGCGTTACATTTTCATTTTTCTCTCATGCTCGCTAAAATTTATGGCCAACAAAGGGGGGATACTCCATAATGTGCAGTGACAGGAGGATTTAATGACGCTGTATCTTCTCGTCAACGTGCACCTGTGCTGAGCCGACCGGTGTTATGGCCTAATGAAGCGCATCTAGAGAGAAAGGGAAAGACAAACCGAGAGAAAGAGAAGCAAACAAGAGAAAAAAAATGGGAGGTAAAAGTCTTGATAGGAGAAAAACTGAGAAAGTGAGAAAGGAGTAGAGGCGTGCTGGTATACTGGCTACGGGCTACTATTTTCAATATTGATTAATCTGCCGATGATTTGATTCATCGATTAATTGTTTTGTCTATAAAATGTCACAGGATAGAAAACATGCCCATTACATTTTCCCAGAGACCAGAATGACGTTTTAAAAAGGTGCAGTGTGTAGGATCTGGCGGCATCTAGTGATGAGGTTGCAGGTTGCAACCAACTGAAACTTCGTTCTGGGCTACTGTAGAAAAATGGCGGCCAGCTCCGTGAAGAGGACCTGCTCCCTATGTCGATATAAACGGCTCATTCTAAGCATTGACACACCAAGCCGACGGTCAGTTATTGGACAGTATGCTGGATTGGCAGCGGAGATCGTCAGTGAAAGAAAATACTCTGATTGGCTGTTCAGTTTAAGCGAATCAGTGCACGAAAAGAGAAACGGAAGTGAAGAAAGCAAGTCAACGAGTAAAGTCAAGAGGACACACACAGATAACTCTTCTCATGTTTCATCGTCATCTCATCTGATTATTCCAGTACACGGATATTTTCACGACAAGGTCATCTGGAATGAAGCTAAGTGGTGAGAGAGAGTGGTGTGAAAATGGTCGGCAGATGCCGTTTTGTTTTATGTACTCATAAAAACAGCTTGTGAATGACAAAGTGGAGAGTTATGACAACGTACATGTTAATTGGCCGTCAGCTGTAGTCTTTGTGATGTGTTCAAGTGCAACTTGTCGGCCACAACAAAGGCAACGTGAGGCGACGCAACAGTCGGCCTTCATCGCAGCTAGTTCTTTGTTGTCGGCTTGGTGTGTCTGGGCCTTAAATGCAACACATTCCTGCTTTAAATTGTGTGTTTGGTTAAAAACTAAAAAAAATATTCAGTTAACTATCATTTCTAACAAAGAACAGCAGCAAATCCTCACAGTTGAGCAAAACAAAATAAACAATTTATTGATTATTAAAATAGTTGCAGTCAATCGACTGATCAAATGCCAAACATTTACTGGTCAGCAACTGTGATTTCACTACTTTGACATTTCACAGACTAAAGGTTTAATCGAGAAAATAACTGAACTTAATGGATAACGAAAATAACTGTTAGTTGCAACCCTAATCAGAACATGTGTGAAAACAATAATACACTTGTAAAATCCAAGAGATGCAGCTCTGTGAAGTAATTAGCAGTCAAATGTTCTGAACTTAACCAACTTGCTAGTGTTTATCCTGTTACCTTCAATAAAGTTTCAAAATTCTCAGTTCAGGGTTTGTTGTCTGTTTAATGAATGTCAAAGCAAATTGTGTGAATATGTGATGCCGTCCCGTCTTTAATAATGATGTGAGGATGTGACAATTCTTTAGTCTAATTATTGATACTGGTACACGCCCCATTTGCTGCCACCCCACTGCCCTACATGTACTGTAAAAAGATATTTTTTCTGGCTCAGACCTGACCCATAATCAAATTGGGAGGGGGGGAGCAATCTGGAGAGTGAATTTCTTAATGCGTTTGTGGTGTGACTCCGGAGCCAACTAGGCCAGTTAGGAACATCAGGGGTGTAATGAAGTGAAAACAGCTGTGGAACAGATGACTGTTCTATCAGAAGGGGAATTAATTTCCCTCCCATTTTATTCCACTGAGTGTTACGCTGAAAGGATGCAAAAACCAGCTCCAGCTTAGGTGGATCCCCCCCTCCCATTGTCCTCAATATCCGACCCATTTACCCCCGCAATAAACCTGCAAAATTAATACAAATTGTTGTAGTATGAATTTAAATGAAACATTTAGACTTTTACTAGAGCTAGATGATGGCCGTCTTAGACAAATGAGGATGTAGAAGAGTAACAATTCATTCCATTCGTGCTTTTCACACTTAAATTTACAGTCAAATATCAGAGCCCTGTTTCAGAAAGCGTGTTTAGTGAAAACCCTGAGTTAGTTAACTCTGAGATGAGGGAAACTCTGGGTCAGTTACCATGGCAACTGAACCTAACCCGAGTTTCTCTCTGTCTCCTCCCTCTTACAGAGCCAGACTTATTTCCTCATTCATTCAATTCGTATCAAAGAGCATATCAAAGGTTCACTGTATGTCAGAATCTTGGATATTAGTTTGTTACTCAGGAATATCTCGGAGCGCTATGTACCCCCGACTAAGTTGTCGCGGGGGAATAATACAACTACTTAGTTAGGTTTAGAAAAAGATTGTGGTCTGGGTTTAAATAACTCTGGAAGTGCCGTAACTTAAGTACAGAAGTTACATGACAAAGAAATCAACTTTGCCTTCTGGTTTCACAAAAACACACAAACGGGACGAAAGTCCTGTGTTTCTTGACCCACCCATCTACACTGACCTCCTCGCTACGTTACGTTCGCTGCTCTCTTTACTTCATTTATTTATATTACATATAAATTGATTTTGTGCTGACCATCACAAAAATGTGAGTTAACAATCATGTCGCTTTGTCTTTAATCAGTATATTTTATATTGTTCTTCTTCAGCGCGTTGTATCCTTGTCAGATTAAATCTGAATAAATATATTTAAAATATAATGTAGGCTGCAGCCTAACACATCACATAGATTCAGATTCCAGGGTCAGATTCCACCACTTCATCATCCATTAAGGAAATGTTAGTCTGTTGAATTAATGGAAAACTTAATAAAACTTTATTATATTATTGACACTTTTCCCCGCTCTGACTTTTTTTAAAGATAAATGTGCACAGTCAGCATATACATGCATTAATATCTCTACGTCGACTGGATTAAAATGGAGGCTCTGGCTTTTATTTACCTGTTGCCATGGTGAATTGTGGTATCAGAGCTCCATTGATGATGTCTTTTAAAGTTTAGGTTCAACCTCCTCAGAGTTTATTGAACTGACTCTGATCAGCTGTTCAGGATTCATCAACTCAGAGTTCAGGGTTAGACTCAGACTTCGTTAAACCTGCTCTCTGAAACGGGGCTCTGGACAGTCGGAGGCAACCATGCATACTGCATGTCTGAAAATAAAACTCATTTTCGTTTATTTTCATTTGACTCGAGGTCACAGTTTAGTCCGTTTTTTTTTTTTTTACTGGCCTTCACACTGCGGAAAAAAAACGCACCTCCATGCTGTGTGTTTTGAAAATGTGTGATAAAAGAAACACTTCCAGCTCCATGTGAGAAACAGCCTTTCAAAGTCTGTTATTAAAACCATCCTGAGCTTGGCGACCATTAAGTTCTGAAGCTTCCTGGCCATTAAATTCTTTTCAAAATCAGCTTTAAACTGGTGAGAGTTAGCCCGGCCTGGAAGCTGAAGCTTTGAAAAGCTTACAAAAGTCACTAAGCTGTGGCTCAGAAATAAATAAAAAATATATACTGTATCTTAAGCAGATGAGGAAATTAGGTGTGTGTGGGGGGAAGGGGGGGAGGGAGGGGGGATATCTGAAGCTAGTCAGAATGGATTACATAACCAGTATCTCCAATTAAAGAACTACAAGATGAGTGTCAGAGCCTGAAACAACCAGGGTTAATACAATATTTAGAAGAATTTAGCTGAACTTAACTCCCCGTTTTAGCTTCAACACGCCACCTTCACAAATAAAAAAAGAAAAACATTTGCACCCTGAAATACGCCCTCACCTCCACCCCCACCCCTGTCGTACATACTGCTGACCACCAGCCCAGTCGTGCAGTCAGATTGTATGACAGTTTGTGAAACAGTCATAAAATCTGGTGTTATTTTAACCCAAAACATGACCTAGTTAGTAGATCTATAAGTAGTTTGTTGCCTAAGCCTAACCAAGTCAATCTATTCCTAAACCTAACAAAGTAGTTTGAAAAGGCTTTGAAAAGACTGGAGAGTTGGAGATTCGTAGGAAAAAGCAGGAAAAATATGTTGCTCAAAGTCGTGCTGAGCATCACGAAAAAGTAAAGTCATGACTATATCACAAACTGCAGTGAGACTGTGTTGCACTCACTCTGTCAGACCATTTCTGGACATGACGTCACCTTAGAGAGTCATACAGTAGATTTATCATAGATGTTTGGGGTCTAGAGAACATCATTTCTGGATTTTCTTGGGAAAATGCACACTGTAAGACAATACGGTGTAACTGTACATGTAATGTACTCAACAAATGTGGATTTAGCGTAAAGTTACCCTTTAAGGCTGCACATCATGAAGCTTTAACGTCATAAGAAGAGATAAGAAATAAGGAGCTCTGAGGAGATAGATAGAGAGGATTGTTTGAGGTCTTTAACGTAAAGTACTATCCTCTAATTATGGGACATATTAAGACTCTGAAGAGCTGTGAGGGTTTCAGCAGAATGAAGGAGATAAACTGATAAAAGAGATACTCCGATCCATGCAGTGTTGCACTGCATTTGAGCTTTCAGTCTGACGGACCGTCATCAGAGCAACAGAATGAAGGAGAGGTGTTCAACCAGCAGCAGCAGCAAAACCAGCAACGGCTCTCCATGTCTTCACTATGTCTCTTGCTCACTTCACTCACTGTGTGCTGCTGTTTCTCAAACACATTCATTTTCTGTGCTTTTCTCTCCATCTTACTCTGTCTTTAATTTCAATCTGAACTAATCTAAAATAGGGCTGAACGAAGAAACCAAAGACGTTCTTAGATTAAACAAAGATCTTAGAAAAAGACAACTAATCGACGAACGAAATCCTAAGCAAAGTTCACATTGCACGACTTCCAAAGTTGTCAGATCACAGTACTGTTAACACTACACAACTTGCTGTCTTGTAATCAGGAGTGTTTAAGTCATTGTGGTTTTCACACATGACTCACCGGAGACAGGGGGTCACACACTACAAGATCTTTCACATGAACATGTGAGAAATACACGGTAGGTGACGCGAGACAGATTGATGATGTTGTTGTGTCATATTATTTTGCATTTTTCTTTGTGAATCCTGCCCGTGTTTGTTTACACTGATGTCACGTTGGAACTTCAGAGATTTTGCGAGATATCCGTTTTGTTTTTTTTAGTCTGGACTTTTTGCTGTTCATGAATGAATCTGTTAGTGTGTGGTGTGCTGTTTTGGCCAAACCGTTGCTCTCCACACACTATAGAAACAAAACTGTTACATTTCACATAACGTGTCGTTATGTGTGGGGTCTCTCACATTTTCTACATCCATTTTCTACATGTTACGATTTGAAAAGTCCTCAAGTGTGGGTGAAAATACCCCATCCAGCTATTTGAATCAGTATCGGCCCAATATCCAATCAAGTATTGGTATCGGTGCATCCCTAGATTGAAAGCCAAAAAGGCAGCAGGAAACATTGTTCCCATAGTAAATACAACTAAGGATGGGCTTCGAAGCTTCAATGAGAAGGTATTCTGTCTGTCTGTCTCCATGTCCCCCTGACAGTGCAGCTGCCGCACTACTGTACACACACGCACCTCTAACAAACAGCAGTATCCGTCTGAGAATAGCTAGTAATAATTAATGTTGAATATGAATTGTGGGATTATTCCTTATTTAATTGGCTATTTGGGGATTTATACATTATTATGACATACTTGTATATAAAAACAAAACAAAACGAAGCATTCAAATACTGATTTGGAGTTTGATTACCATGGCAACGGTCTGAGCTTCGAAGCATTTGGGTCGGCCCTAGTGAAATCATTGATCCCATAGTAAACACAATTTAATAAAGGTGTTAACCCTGTTGCTATCATTGGCAGGAATGCTGTTACCAACACACAACACCATCAAATGAGAACTCTGACCTGGAAGGACAAACCTGAGCTGTCATTCTTAAACACAGCATAAACATCCTCCAAGCAGTTCACCCTCCACCATCAACATGAAATGTGTGAGCGGATACAAGTTCAACCTGCTGATGATGTTCGATGGAGATGGTGATGGTTTCCTCTTTTTGGAAGTCAACAACCAGCACTTAATATACACCGGTCTCACGGGGATAGCAACACACACACACACACACACACACAAGCTAAAGCCACTGATGGAATCCTCCAGTCGTAGCAGCCCACTGAGCACAACTTGCCCCATCCTCTCAGTCACACCACGCGTGCCTCTGAGAGGGTTTTCCTTAAAACCAGCTCACACTGCAGGCGGTGCAAAGGGAGGAGGGGACTCTGTTGTGGAGGAATCGCTGGCTGATGATACGTAGTGAACAGGCCAGCCTTCAGCATCTGATGCTGTGCAGCTGGAACCCAACAGCTGCATGAGAAAATGCGGGCTTACATAATAAGAAGCGGGCTGACACTAATACTGATACCGCTGGTAAATCATGGTACGTGTCCACAGGCTCCGTGCTTTCCACGCTTCCCATTCATTGTCTATGTAAGCCGCCGCGCAATGCATTCTGGTAGCGTGGCGTCGCGAATCGAGAAATGGAGCGTCACAACGCTCGACCATCATTTGCATAACGTTGAGGTCTTGTCTACTTTATGCAAATCACGGGCGTCTGATGCGACTCGCCACATCTCGAAACTCCCGAGAATCTTTTAAAATAAACTTTTGTTGATCCAAAATAAAGACAGATCAGCAACTGCATGGCTTATTTCTTGCCTCAAATGTTTTCAGAAACACATTTCGGTGAACTATTTTTTGTGAAATAAGAGAAGAAAAGTTTCCAAAGGAGCCTCCATACTGGTTCCGGTTTGAAAGCAGGGAGCAGCAGCCCATGGCGGGAAAGCGTTCGTCCAATCAGGAGGGGACAGCCTTGTGCCTTGTGACAGCTCACCAAGCGTCCAATGTTGGGAAGCGTCGGGTCCCCTTGCGATAAAAAACGCCCCTGTGGACACACACCATCATGGTACGTGTCCACAAGGGCATTTTTTTATTGTGAGGGGACGCGACGCTTTCCAACATTGGACGCTTGGTGGGCGAGTCGCTAGGCGGTGACACGATAGATGATTGACCAATACTTGGCGGTGATGTTTTCCCGGCTTTATTTCAAATTCTTCCGGCTGCACCTGATTGGACAAACACTTTCCCTCGTGGACTGTCCTCTCCTGGATTTCAAATCAGACCAATATGGAGGCTTGTTTGGAAACTTTCTTCTCTTATTTCACAAAAATAGTTCACCGAAATGTGTTTTTCTGAGAACATTTGAGGCGAGAAATAATCCACGCAGTTGCTGAATCTATCTTTATTTTCAATCGACAACGTTTATTTTAAAAGATTCTCGGAAGTTTTCAAGAAGCAGCGAGTCGTGTTGGACGCCCGTGCGTGATTTGCATAAAGCAGACAAGCCCTCAACTTTATGCAAATGAGGAGCGTGGCGTCGTGAAGCTCCTTTCTCGAATCGTGATGCCACGCTACCAGAATGCATTGCGCGGCTGCTCACATAGACAATGAATGGAAAAGTGTGGAAAGCACGTAGCCTGTGGACACGTACCATGAGTTCCGGTCTCCCCTTACCTGGAAGAGGCGCAGTATGTTGGCCACCATGATGGACACGGAGCTGGCAGACGCTCCTACCACCCCGACAACTTTCTCTGGCTTCACAAACACCGGCGGCTCCCCGTTGGTGCACCTCACGTCCGACGTGTCCTTCTGGATGAGCGCCTGGACGAACGTCAGCGACTGCTCCAGCGCGTACGTGTCCCTGGAGCAGGTGTCCAGGATGCGGGCGCCCAGGGTGACGTTGGGCAGCAGCTCCTCGTCGCCGTTGATCTGGTCCAGGGCGTACATCATGGCCTCCAGCCGGTGGATCCCGTTCTCTTTCTTGATGTCCCCGCACGGCATCCCCGGGACCCCCCCTACCCCTCTGGCGTGGACCGGGAAGAGCCCCCCCAGCGTCACGTCGCCCTCCACACGGATCGAGTGCGGCGCGTAAATCTCCTGGGAGCCTGCAAGGTCCAGGTCCAGGTGCAGGAACGCGTGCACCATCCACAACACCCGGAATGTAATAAAACCCGGCTTCAATTGTGGGGCATAATGTCTTCCCATGATTTCACGTTCAGCAGTTTCAACCAAAAAGCTTAGAAATAAGGATTAGGAATAAAAAACGTAGAGACACTTTTTTTTTAGGAGGAGAGTTTCACGAATCCAACAGTTCATTCCCTGTCCTCGATCCAGCAGAGGAATAATAAACACAGGTGTCTCAGATTATTAGACCTCCTGTAAATCCACGCAGGTGCAGCAGATGCGTTATGCACTCACGCACAAACATCCAAAAAACCAAAACCCAGCGACTGATTCACCAATGCGTTGTTATCATCCTGAAGTGTGCGCAGAGCTGCTGCTGCTGCTGCACACAGCCATGGTCGCTTGTTGCTTGAGCACCCATTCCAGAGGATTTCAGAGGAGAAGAAAGAAAGAAAGAAAGAAAGAGAATAAACCGCACCATCGGTTGTTCATTAAAGAAAGGGCAGCGAGGATGGAAGGAAAACAAAAAGACGCACTCCGTTTAAGTCCTATATCCTGGTATATTCCGTCTTTGGTGATGTGAATAATAACCCAGCCCACACGTTCGGCATTGATGTCATATTAAAAATAAAGCATAATAATAATTAAAAAAATAAATGATCACACCTTGCAGATGAATATCAGGCAATAGTTTCCCGAGAGAGCCCGGAGAGAAGATGTGAGGAGAGGAAAAAAAGGAGAGAAGGCGTTAAAACGCGCTGCCGAGTGAACGAAATAACTCTGCTGAGAGCCGAGCCAGTGTGTATGTGACAGACTCCTCATCCTCTCCTCCTCCTCTTCCTCCAGCCCGGGTCCACACTCACTCAGTCAGTCACCTGTCTGCAGCGCAGAAGAAGAAGAAGAAGCACAGAAGTGTAGTTGTGTGGTGTTCAGGATTTCTGCGCTGAAACTGTCCGAATAACGACAACAAGAGCGAGATCTTCCCTCTCCTCTCTCTCTCTCTCTCTCTCTCTCTCTCCCTCTCTCTCTGCCACCCAGCAACCCTCTCTCTCTACACACATTCACACGCAATCACACGTGCACAATCCACCCACGCGCCCTTCGCGTAATTATCAAAGGTGCCAAAACAATTTGCACACTGAAAAAAAAAAACATTTTGAATAATGAAAAATCTCCTCCTGTAATTATGAATGACTGCATTCATAAGAATATAATAGAATAGAATGTAATAGAATGTAATAGAATAGAATAGAGTGTGTTGTTTTACAGAAATAACTCCAATGTTTTGTTTGGCCTTCTGTTCCAACACATAATATTGTTTTTATCATCTTAATACTTCGTGACTTGGTGAATTACTTATCAACCTGATGTCATATTTCAGAAGTCAGCTACAGAAAATGACTCACTTCCTCCTCCTCCTCCTCCTCCTCCTCCTCCATGGATCCTAAATAATGAGATTTGTGTTCATCAGATACTGTATCTAACATGGAGTCAGACTAACTGAAAGGGTATCATGACAATCCAGTCAGTTTTTTTTGTGGGCTGCCTAGATCAGAACAATTTTTTCTTTTTTTTTTCCCTGGGTCTTTTTTTGTATTGACAAGATGATAATAGTCTCACGGCAGTTCGTGGAATAGTCAAGCAATTTAATCTATTTGATTCTTGTAAATAGACACGAGTTTCCCTTTTTTTCGCAACACTCAGCACGACTTTCAACAAAGTATTTTTGATGCATTTTCCTACAAATGTTCAGCAACATGTGACCCATTTGTCAATTCCCACTCCATTCTTTAGAAAAAAGAAAAAATACTCATTTAGGTTCAGGAAAATTTTGACTTGGTTATGCTTAGGCAAAAAAATACTTAGTTAAGTCTAGGAAAAATATTGCAGTTTAGGTTTAAATAATACAGGAAGTGCTGTAACTTAAGTACAGAAGTTAAGTGACAAATACTACATAGTTAACTTTAGGAAAATATGGTGGTTTGGATTAAAATAACTCTGACAGTGCTGTAACTTAAGTACAGAAGTTACGTGATAAATAAATCAACTTTGACTTGTGGTTTCAGATTGGACATGAGCACCGGTTTCCTGGGTGAAAGTCCTGTGTTTTTTGTCCCACCCATCCACCCTGACCTCCTCCCTACCTCGCGTTCACCGCTCTTTATATACTTCCCGGTTCACGATTACGTGGATATAAATTGATTTTGTGCTGACATCACAAAAAAAATGTGAAATTCTTGTCTATGTACTCAAATCAATACATAATATTTCGTGACTATTTCACAAACTGCTGTGGGACTGGGCTGTAATATAAGCTAGAATCCAGGTAAAAGAGAAGCAGCACATACAAAACAAATAAGAGTGTATACAATCCAAATACACATGAGAATTATGAAATAAGATTAAAGATCAGAAAACGTGAAAATATGGACATGGTCCCGGCGACGTCACCGGTAGGTTTCTGAAGAGCAGAAATGAATCTCAAAGTGGACGGCTCCTGGCATCGCAATCTCGGCAGTGACGACTGCGGCTAATCCAAAAATGGGCAAACAGGTGGAGCACGGATGGAGCTGAGGCAGACTGAATGAAGCCTGCCTCAGTTAAGGCTAACAAGCAAAGCTAAGAAGCTCGGCCAAAAGGACATATGCCTGTGCTATTCTGTGTAGCCGGCTATTGTTAACCCAGTGGTCATGCTGCTCAATGTATAGGTACCAATGCAGTTGTCATGAAAGGGGTAATTATAGAGACTAAAACTGTTTGTGTACCAGGCCGTAAACATGTTTATTTCTGGCACTAAAACGGAGTGTTTCAGAGAGAGGGTGAATGCAGGTATATTGAGACAGACAGTATGACAACAATAATGTTTTCTTTTTTTTTACATTAAAACATGTACATATGTTTTAGTAGAAACCCCAAATGCATGTATGAACTTCAAAATAAGCATGATATGTCCCTCTTTAAATAATTTCACCCTGTAACGTGTCGTAAACAAAATTAATAGTTTATACATATACCATATTACCTATAAAATATGAATTGTTTCCTAATTTGGGGTCGAACCAAAGCTTTAGTCACCTCTTCATTACTTCATTACTTTTCTAGATATTGGGTTTTTAAAGAGATCAGAAGTAAAAAACTATACACAATATTTGAGAGGAAATAGTTGACTTTGCAATTGATTTTTTACACGTATCAGTGACAAACAACAAGGAACTAAAGTCAATGTCAAATGTTGAGGCAAACATGAAATGGGCGGCTGAGCACAAGATTTACTGATGATTGATTTTAGCCTTCATAGACTGAATTACATATTTTCAAACGAGGCCACAAGAGGACAGACGTCATTATTAACCACTAAAACCAGAATGACAGAGAACAGAATAGGGCACAGAAATAGAACAGGAGTAGAACGAGCATTGCCTGCTAATTCCACCGGTCTATTCATCTTTCATCTGTCAATCATTCATGTATTCAACGTATAAAGTATGTGCGAAAGACAAATGGCCATATAAAGAGAAGCTGACAGAGACAATGGGGCCATATATTACAGAATTGAAGTTAATTTATGATATTGATCCTTACGAATTAGGAGGACCATGACAGTTTGCCACCCTTTACAGACACTGATGTGTCTTGGCGTTAGCGAACACCTGTCAGCAGTTCAAAAGATGTAAATCTTTGGAGGCCGATGTCTAATTTACAAACAGGTATATGACATTATACAAGCCAAATGACAACTACACAATAATCTGGACAAAGATAAACTGGCTAATGTTATGCTAACGGAATACTTACAAAATATCGGCTAATACTACATATTTAATCTACCGGTATCTTGCAAAATGAAACCCATAACGTTAGCCTACCTTTGTGTCTGACTGTACGCTATATATAAGTATTCACTGCGTAGTGTTTTGTGTATCTTTTGACACTTGCACTAAACAGCCAGTGGATGTCACTCTTACACTTTATCCTCCAAAAAAGTCCGACTTGCTCTCCGTGACGTCACATTCCCATTACCTATAGCAATGTCCTTTCCTCCGCTGTGTCAAGAGTGTGTGGATGAAGCATTGTTGTTCAATTTGACTCATTTCCTCCGGCTCTCTATGCTTCATAACGTTAATACTACACTGCTCTTTTTAGTTGTTACTGCAAAGCCTCACCTCAGTGAGTCCGTGAATTGCCGTAAATCTGTTTAGTTTATACGGAAGCATTATTTTTTTATTATAAAAATGGCCGCCGCTCTGACCATCCTGCTACATTGATTTGAATGGGAATGTCCGTTCTACTCCTATTCTGTTTCTATGGTAGGACACGTGAAGGGCAGTAAAGGAAGGGTGCATCCGTACAGTATTGGAATGCAGCCGTGGATCCCCTGAGGCAGTACATGCTTCACATTCTGTTCCTGAAGCTGAAATCAGCTCCGGTCTGAATGACTGATTCGATTAATGACAAGAGTCACATTAAAGATTTAGTGCCACTGAGTGTAAAAGAGAGCAGCTCATTGTGAATAGGAACTCATTCACAATGTTCACTAATAATGTTATTTCTTTAGAATAATGTAAAACTAGAGTCCTGCATACCCCTTAGAGATTTTAAAGCTTTATTATCTGATGTTTTTTTTTACGATTCTTGTAACTGTTTTTAATTCCTGTTTATTGTGTTGTGTGGTTTCTGTTTTGCTGATTGTGTGAACGTTTCTTGTTCTCAGGTCTCTCTTGGAATAGATATGTTAATCTCAATGAGACTGCCTGAATATATAAAGACTGAATTAAAAAAAAAAAAAAAAAATATATAAAATATATATATATATATATATATATAT
>CAKAOI010049534.1:32462-43188 GCA_916701655.1 Sebastiscus albofasciatus
GCCGACCTCAAAGAACTAGTGCAGACAAAGGCTGACAGATCAAATGCTTTGCGTCGGCCCAGATTACTTCATGTTACCTCATGTCTTCAGTTAAAAGTTGCACTTGAACACATCACAAAGACAACATCTGACAGCTGACTGTCTGCTGTGAGAGGAAACTTACTCAGTATTCTGTGTTTGTCATACAAAAGAGAAAACTGGTAGGACTCAAACTAGCCTTTCATTTTCACACCACTGTGAATATGTTATGCTGCTTGCTGAATGGTCAGAATACAAATTCTGAATATATAATACAAATGTTTTTGCTTTGCTTGCACTTACATTGTCACCAGTGGTGGAAGCAGTTTTCAGATCCTGAAAGCCCTGTATTCACAATTCTATCAAAGTAAAACTAGAAGTATCATCAGCAAATTGGACTTCATCAAAAGTAAAAGTAAAATTTCTCCTGTGACTGATATCTGATTTTATGTGACATTATAAGATAGTTAATACTGAAGCGTCAATGTTAGAGCAGCAGGTTACTGTCGTGGAACTAGTTTAAGTTTGTTTAAGGGGAGAAAGAAGATAAAAACAGTTCTGATACACAAATCCAGCCGATGACACTTGTCAGACTATTAAATAGGTGTTATCAGTCGCCAAAGCCCCATAGATGTGGGTCAATAGGGGGCTACTACACCCACTAGTAGGTTTTATCATATATTCACATGGTAGATCACTGAAAGAAGGTATAAGAGAACACAACAGCGACCTCTAGCGACCGTAGTAATTGTGTTCTGCTGCATCCTTCCACAACTTCACTGTCAGACAGCCCTTTCCGATGCTCTCTTCAATCTGTCATGAAATGAATCTCAAAAACAGTCATTTTACCTTACTGAACACAGGAGGATACATATAACCCCACTTCAAAAAATTCAAATGAACCCTTTCAGTTTTTTCCAAACTTTGCACAGTTAACTTTGACACAGCTAGTACTAGCATTCACATTAATCATAACTTTATTGATTAGCTTACTTTGGTAGCCTACGTCACTGCTTTTTGCTTTTTGCTTTCCATTGGGTGTTGGGCATTTCCATTTGAAAAAGAAATGGAAAAAAACACAGAGGACCCGGTCTTTAACAGTCGGACAGCTCTCTCTCTCTCTCTCTCACAGACTGCCTCAGCCACTGATTTAACATGCTCAGTCGGCTAACTGCTGCCAACTGCGCCAAACACACTGCAGAAACTCACCTCAACAACTGCTCGCTGTGTCAGGACCTCACAGAGGAAATGGTTCAGAAGTACAGTACAGAATCTTCCTTACAGAAACATCAAACCGTCTAATAGCTCGAAAGTAACTTTAATAAATGTGACATGAAGGGAAGTAAAGGTTACATTTGCTTTAGCGTTCAGCCTACCTGACAGACCTGCACTTGAAGAATTTTCATGTCACATAAGTGGAGGAAATCAATTTCTTGTCACGGCTGAACCATAATGTAAAATGTATTAATCTAGCAGGGGAGTTTGTACTGTCTGCTCAGCAGTCACACAAAGGTGAAGCACCTTGTGGAGGTGTGTTTGAGTAGATACTATGCACACATGGATTACCTTTTACCACACCTGTCAGCCATTCAGCTAGTGCTGGCAAAAGATAAATGAAGTTTGGTACCATCGACTGTATGGACGACATCACATGACATGACTGGAGTATACCGAAGCAATATAACTACAAGCAGCCAAATGGTTTCCACTAAAGTCTGCCAGACTTGAGCAAAACCACAAAACTTACAACATCGTCACAATAATCATAAAATACTTGGTAGATACTTTTCGGACATGTAAGCGTGGATTAGTACGAGAGATGGGAAAAATAATCTGTAGAATAGAAACTATGAAATGGTTGTGTGGTTTGACATAAAGTTTTATTTTACATGATTTTCTCATTTATGTAGAAATGTACCGTCCTGATGATCCAGAAAACATCAAACGTAAATACAATCTATAAAATGACACACAGCAGGATAAATGGTGTCATGTGAAAAGATGCTCATGTTCAGTTTGAGAGCTGCTGATGTGAAGGACAAGCTCTTTACTCTTTACATCAAATCTCTGATCCAGCCTTTCTTTTTTTTTACTGCATTGTGTTGTGGAATTTTTTTTCTCATGGCCATACAAGATTTGTTTAGAGAAAACCTTACAGGAATAGTTTGTGTGAATATGTTTATTTGCTTTCTTGCTGAGAAACAAGACGTGTTGTGTTTGAAGAACAAAACTGTTGTCCTGGTGGGAGTGTCAGCAGGCTCTTTCTGGTGCTCTCGGGCATTTTCGGATATTATCGGCTGACACGTGGCGATTCCGTTTGAATTGATCTTCTCCATGTCTCTCTCTCTCTCTCTCTCTCTCTCTCTCAGCGGACAGCTGGAGTCAACTTCTCACCCTCTCTTCAGCTGGTGTGGGGGTTGTGGCAGCTCTTGCCAGACCTTGTTCAACTCAGAGTGTCTCTTTTCTTTCAAGAGTTGCTGGATGGCGGCCTTCAGCACGTCCGTGCAGCAGAGTTCCGGCCAGGGTGGGGTCATGAACTGACCAGTTTGTAGCTTAGTATTCTTCCTTCAGTTTCTGCTCTTCTGTCCTGAGTCAGAGATCAGAATGTAATACTATAGAGTTACAGTCACCAATATATGCTCCATGCTGGTGAGAAACTGAATGTTTACAAAAAACTCCACAGGGCAGCTTTAACAACACACTGATAGAGAGTCGAAAGAACTAAAACTGTAATGGATACATAGTTGAAACATCCAGATACTTCCCCCCCAAGTTCATCAGGTGTGTAATTTTTTATACTAAACTCAGATCAGAACTGCCCATACGTTTTAAACAGAGAGGTCAGCATACCAACTTATAAAAGGAAATAAAATAAAGTAATTCAGTGGTGACCTCTAGGATAATCACAGCTTCATGAAACTTTACAGCCACAATCTAGAGACCTAGGGCATTCAGAACCTGGGTGGCTTTCCTAGGTAGATTGACAATAAGGGGGTCTCTGAGCAGTTTACACAACAGAAGTGATCGCCATCCATTTTTCAGAAATCACCAAATGTTAAAGGTTTGTGATACCAAATCACAGCATGGCTTTTTATATGGTGTTCCTCAAAGTCTTGGTGTCTTAACGCGGTATTTTAGGAGGATTACTGATCATTTTTATTAATTCTTGAGCGGTAAAAATAGTTAAGTTGAACACCAAATCAGTGTAACAAATGGTATCAACCACAAAAATTGCTGCAACAACTTATGAAACATAGTAGAGCATGGGGATAGCCATCATATACTTCTATCATAATGTCCTAAGCCCTTATACACTTGCATCATTTATTTTAATTAAAAAATTAAATAATCTTCAGATACGCAGCTTTCAGATGATGTACACCACTTATATGTGACATCTACTGTTGACCTGCTGTTGACCCCTCAAGAACCCCTGTACCCTTAAAAAAGACAAAAACGGGTCTATTGTGGGTCTGAGAGGGTTAATGGATGCAAAACTTTGAAGTGATAATAATTATGTATACAGCACTTGTTTATATTGCAATATTTATTGAGCAAAGCATGACCTCAGACTCATTCAAAGTTTCTGAGCCTGAATCTCCTCTGACCCGACAACAGCCCATGGTATAACAGTTTATATATATTTAAAGTCAATTCAAAGGAGTATATGGAACAACGTAGAGCATCTCTACTACCACAGTATTATCTATTTTAAATGATCTCATAAACATGGCCTCCTCTAAAAGATGTGCAGCTGTAGTTAAATATACAATGGGTCTACTGATGTATTCTCACATTTTCCTGTATTGATTGTTATTTTATAGCGCTGATGAATATTTTAAAGCAGTGTGGCCTATCAGTGTTTGAAGTAGCATAGGAACAACATCGTGAATAATGCAGGCACTTTGAGAAGCTATGGTCAAAGGCACCGTAAAGTTATACATGCCTGTGTGCGAGTTAAAGGTTAGGACAGAGCAGAGGGGGAAACAACCTCCCACTATTAAAACATTACTTATTCACGAGATGAATTCAGAAGGTAGACACTGACGCCACGCTGTATGGATGGTGTTGTGTTGAAGGATGGAGCTGATCAATCATTGCACTTCATGGGGTCAAAGATCAGCATAAACATTGTTTTCATATCCACTCTGCAGTCATCTTCTGGTAACGCTGCGCTCTGTAATGACCATGCTGTTATACTACCAACCCTCTTGTGTCTCCTGCATATGAGACAATAAGGGGTGCTGATGTAAACTCGTTTCAATGGCTTTCATGGTAATTGAGAGTGAGAACATGATTATGTCTGAGTGGGCGATCAATGCAGGCTTTTCAAACCGCTATTTCTTGTTGTGAAATATGGATGTTTTTGTAAATTGATGAGTGGGTAACCTGTAAACTGCTGAATGTAGTTTTGATTCAAAGAAAAACTAAACAATGGGGGAAAAGACATAAGTATATATTCATTTGATTCATGGAATAATAACTGCTGTAGCACTCCAAGTTGAGGAAAACACATTGTGTACTTTGTTTTGAATTTCTACAGTGAATAAAAGATACTCAGAGATATGGCCGATGTTCACAACAATAATTTATCTAAAACAAGATAAATACAATATTTGACTTGGTGTGTGGTTCAATGAAGTCACCCGAGGCCTGCACTACGAAGCAAGTTTAACAAACCCAGGTTATCTTCTCGTTATCTGGCAACGAGATCCCGCTAAGCGGTCCGACGACGGTGGTTATCAACTCGGTAAGTCAACCCAGGGTTTCTCAATCTGGCTGTTGTGGAAAAGTCTCCTGTGAGTAGAGCGGCATATTTTACAAACCAAGAGCAAACTATAATATTAGACAAATACAAAGAAGTTAAACACATAATCCAGAATAACACATAGTCACACATAGTTTTGTTGCCTAAACCTAAAGAAGCATTTTTGTTTGTGTTTCATTCAGTTTTACATGGTAGAACGTGTTGCTTTTTAAGTTTCACTTTCACTTTTACAACATAGTGGCCATAGTGGGCTCATAAGACCCACGTATATGGTGCTTATAGCGACTGATAATGGCTATTTAATCGCCTGATAACAGTCGAATCGGTTGCCTAAACCTAACAGCGATCATTTGACAACATGAAATATGTGTTACAACATTAACCATGCACAAACCTTTTGCGTCAACATACCACGGAAAAGGCTGCTACCAGTAGGGATGAGATCACGTTGTGCTGTTCAAGATGCTCCCGGCCTGTATTTAGTACACTGATGGTTTGGTTGGATTTGAAACTGTTATCATTTGACTGTGCCAGGGTAACATTAGTATAAAGTTTATCTTAACGTAACACAGAGTAACCTACTAGCTGGTGGACCTGTCCAGGGTGTACCCCGCCTTCGCCCAATGTCAGCTGGGATCGGCTCCAGCCCCCCCGCGACCCCTAACGGGATAAGCGGTTTCAGATGAAGGATGAATGAATCGCCCAAAGAACCTAATTGGAAGAGAACAAAGTTGTATTATTTTGTAATTTGTATTCTTCTGATCCAAAATGATTTAGCACATTGCATAAATTGATATTTGAAACCATTGGGGTTCTTTCACTGGAGACCAACCATTTCAAAATAATCTTTCCCCACAGGCCAGAATTAATCTTCTTTGTTACTGCTCATGCTTATAAAACTAGTTTTATGGCTGTGCACATACAGCCTTATTTGATTTATTTTAACACATCTCCCAAATATGCAGTACAGAAGGGAAGCAACACAAGAGAAAAATAACACTAAGAGGGGAAAGTAACTTAATACATCTACATAAGGTACTTTACTTGAGTTTACTTTGTATGCTACCTTATACTTCTGCTTGACTACATTTCAGAGGGAAATGTTGTACTTTGTTACAGCTATAGCTACTAGTTACTTTTCAGATTAAGACTTTAAAGAGGACCTATTATGCTTATTTTCAGGTGAATACTTGTATTTTGGGTTTCTACTAGAACATGTTTACATGCTTTAATGTTTCAAAAATGCTTTACTCATACCGGCTGTCCTGCTGCACTACTTTTTACCCAGCTGGCCCACTGTTGACCAAACTCTTCAGACTTCGCTCCAGCTTCGCACTAACCAGCTCTAACTAGCTTTGTTTGAGGGCATGCCAAATTAGCCGTTACCGAAATGTGTTGCTTGGTGACATCACTACGTTACAGAGGAAAAGTCGGGACTTGAAGCAAGGTGTTTCAGGCAGTTCAGGAGCAGTGTTTGTGTGAGGGAGAGTAACTCCCTTTGGCCTGGACTTTGGGCATTGTAACTTTGTAGACCTTGCACAAAAAACTATAGAACACACTGAAGGAAAGGGGGGAAGCAAAAAAAGTACAACAGGTCCCCTTTAAATAAGAAAACACAAGTGTAGAAAATACAACACGTTAGGGATTAAACCAGATTTTCTCAACCTTCTGTCTTGTGAGCTCTTCTATAAAATCACTGTGCAATTGTGTCTCCTCGTCATGCCTCAGACGTCTCTGAGTTGTTATCAGTTCCTCCAAAGAGACATTTCCCTCTAAACTCCTCACGTGGTTTCATTTGAATAAAGTAACAGCATTAACCCTGAGATAAACTAAAAGCATCAGAAATAAAACCAACCAAAATGTCTTTGGGATTTCTCTCGTCTTTCTGCCCTTATGTGAACATTTGTTCCAAACCCAGCTGATGGATTTAACTTGCTGCGCTATTATTCATAAAGGTCTTGGGAGTCTTAATATATATTTCAAAGCATATTGAAAGATGGATTTTCCAAGAGACTGATTTAACCTTATCAGCATGCAACAAAGATATGTCACTTCACTTGAAAATGCAGAGGCCACATACAGTGGGCAATTTAAATGCCCTTGAATGCCGACAATAGCACTGCAGCTCAACTCACAGGCTTCCACATTCATTTCAATGGGACTCCTACGCTGTCACAGCAGGGAGTCCTGTACAAGTGCACATGCCAGATAAAAAACCTTGTTCAGTGTGACTTGTAGCGCTGTGCTAATCTCTCCAGCATGGAGGCAAAGGAGAAAACCAGCGCTGCCGTGATGATGTTAATGGAGTTGTAAAAGCTTGCTCTAAAAAGAGTGTAAATCCTTTGTGAGGGTTCTAATGATGCTTCATAAACCTTCGCTGCATTTTGGTCCACACTAAAAAAATATCTCAACAACTACTTGATGGATAACCATGGAATGTTGTACAGACATTTATGGTGCCAAGCTCCCCCTAGCGCCACCAGCCGGTTGTCACTTATCCTATAAAATATCTCAACATCTACCTAATGGATTGGAACAAAATCTGGTAGAGGCAATTATGGTGCCAGAATGATAATCCTAATAACTTTGGTGATTACGACTTTTCTTCTACCACCATCATCAGGTCAATGTTTTAATGTGTTCAATACCTCCGGGTCTGAAAAGTGAAGCCAATGCGCCAGTGCCTTAAGCTTGCATTATTTTATTAGCCAGCAGGGGGCGACTCCTCTGGTTGCCCATACAACTAAACTGCGTTCTCAATTACGTTTCGAGGGAAATGTATTTTCTCCTGGATAACGATCGCAGTTTTAAACAGTTTTAAACAGTTTTAAACACGTGGTTAACGTTGTAAGTTGAGACAAAAAAAAAACAAAAAACACAGATTTTTAGAACATCATGGTTTGACTTAAAATGACTCCGTTTGTTACGTTAATTAAGCTACAGACTTTTAGTTTCACACAGAACACGAACAGCGGTTTCCTGGTCATCCACCAAGATCTCCTCCTTACGTGGACTTCCGTGGAATCATTACAAACGTATTTGTGATACTTTTAAAACAAACATAATCCGTCAAAAAATACATTTCCCTCGAAATGTAATGCAGTTTTTTCTTATGGGAACATCATTTTTAGGAGACAGGGCTGGCATATGGGTACAGAATCTTTGTGTATTTTTATTTGTGTCTGTCTTTCATGGACTTCGGTGTATTTGCACTTATATTCTAGACAGTTTTCATATGCGAATAAGCATCCAGAGGAAATAAGACAGAGGGAGGTTCAGTTCCCATATTACCAACATTTTACTGTAAACAAGCAAGAGTTGCGAAATAGCTGAAATCTTTAAGTGGTTACACTCTGACAGTGTTCCTGTATTTATATGTAAGAGCCAAACAGCAGGAAAAGCAATAAACACGACAAACTACAGTAGAAAGGATTTAGTGTCCATCAGTGTTCGAGTGTGTGTATGACAGTGAATATGTGTCATTTTCTCTCATATCTCCAGACTTCAAGCTCTTTTCCTCAAGACGCACTTATCTCCCTGTGTCTGTGCCCTACTGTCAAGATTATTCAAATTCAGCTGTTAGAGGAGGGGAAGAGGGGAATATCAGGTGCCAATTACCGCTGTTCCCTGCCTTTTTGCACATAATTATACACAGATTATTCAACCTCCTGAGTCTGAAAGAAAACCCATATCAGCGTCTAACTCATCTTCCCGTGGGAGAGGGAAAAAGTTTGTGTGGGTTGTGGGAGGGCTGGTATTATTACATTTATTTCAGTCAAAAAAGAAAAAAAAAAGTTGTATAAACAGAACACGAATTGAATAATGAAGTTGGACAGCGGTGATGATAGTAATCTATATTTGCTGTTATGGAATCTTTACGGTGGGGGGAACCTCCTTCGGTACAGAAAAAACTATTTTTCTTTTTACTGATGTAACATTATGTAACATAATGGGCTCTAATGAGACCACACGAGTACCCTTTTAAGCAATTTTTACATATGATGCAACTGCATACAAAACCCAGAGGGGATGCAAATATATAACATATAGGGCCCCACTTCATACATGAGAATAACGAGAGGAAAGAAAGAATCAGAGATCCTACGTTTTGAGTCTGAGCTGTTCCACAAAACCACATATGTCTGCTGTTAGATGTGAAGGAACACCAGCCGAAAAAAAAAAAAACGTTCTGGTCAATGACATAAAGTGGAATCATGCTTTTGTGTTCAATCTAAATGCATCTTCATATGTTTAAATGAAATGGCTGTCAATCGATTAAATTGGGATTAATCACATGTTCATAGTTAATCACGGTTAATCGCAAATTGATCTCACATTATTTATCTTTTCAAAATGTACCTTAAAGGGAGATTTGTCAAGTATTTAATACTCTTATCAACATGGTAGTGAGTAAATGTTTGCTTCATGCAAATGTATGTATTTAATACTGGAAATCAGTTAACAACACAAAACAATGACAAATATTGTCCAGAAACCCTCACAGGTACTGCATTTAGCATACAAATATGCTCAAATCATAACATGGCAAACTCAAGCCCAACAGGCAACAACAGCTGTCAGTGTGTCAGTGTGCTGACTTGACTATGACTTGCCCCAAACTGCATGTGATTATCAAACAGCGGGCATGTCTGTAAAGGGGAGACTAACGGGTACCAGTTTTTCCTCACCAAAATTTAGTGTAAGTTTGGAGCGTTATTTAACCTTCTCTGTGACAAGCTAGTATGACATGGTTGCTACCAATGGATTCCTTAGGTTTTCTTTGTTTCATATGTTACCAGGCTCTTCACTCTAGCTTTAAAACTGAGCCCGCTAGAACCTAAAAATCGAAAGTTGCGTTAATGCGTTAAAAAAATGTGTTGAGTTAAAACAAATTTACGTTAACACATTATTATCGTGTTAACTTTGAGAGCCCTAGTTTAAAGTATTATTGGAGTGGTGCTTATTAGCTATAGTGTGCTGACAAATGAACACTACACAAGCCCAACACAAATGGAATATAATATTCATCATATTGTAATTGTCACTGGACTAAATGCACTCATGCCTTGTCTGCAAACAGACCTAATGGCGCTGTCATGAACACTGTCAATGAAATTAAAAGGCAGACTCTTGATCAGTGAGACTCTGGGGAGCAGTCTTCCCCTATGCAGCCGCTCCTCACCATTGCTTCAGGAGTGTACTGCCTATGGAGAGGCTGATGATGGAGTTCCTTCCCAGGGTACTGATGGATTGGACATTGCTCATAATTTTAAAGCCTGTAATGGGCTTGGGATCACGCACTTAAATGCCAGGAGCCTTTTACCAAAGATCAGACGCTGACATTATTGTAATTTCAGAATCCTGGCTATTTACGCTAGAAACCAGCACATTCTCACTCCCAACTTGACTCAAGTGATTCACGGGACTGACGATACGGACCGACAAGTCACGTGACTAACGATTGACATGACAAAATAAGTCAACGCTACTTTTAGTTTCACATGGGACACAAACTCCAATCTTCTGGTTGAAAGTCTTGTGTTTGTTTTACCCATCCACCACCTCTCCCACCTGCCCTTAGCGGACTCTAATGCTATTAATACTACGTCACTTGCTCTGTCCGTCGAATAACTTTGCGGTGGGTTTACATTGGAGTTAGTTGAAAGCTTGGGTCGTCACATACTTTTGCTAAAAGGTACTTCCGAGCGTTGGTTTCTGATGCACTTACCAAACAGCGGTATTTGACGAGTTGGGAGTGAGAACGGGTTATAGAAACAATTTAAGCACATCTGCAAAATTCTCCACCTCTGTCCCGGGTCAGTTTGAGCTATTAGTCATCAGTGTCAAACTGGGTCATCATGGATGTCCTCTGGTTATTGGAGGTGTATACCATCAGCCCTCTGCTAGTCCAGATGCACTAAATAGTTCATTTGAGCTTTT
>CAKAOI010049535.1:3370-29700 GCA_916701655.1 Sebastiscus albofasciatus
TGTTTTATCCAAATTGATGAGTCTTTTGATTGGTAATGTTTATTTTTTTAAATTTCTATACTTGGACCTACATACATAAATGAGTATTATATTATTGGGTTTCATGCAGTGGACAACCTTCGGGTCTGAAAAGCGACGCCAATGCTGAAGTGCTTTAAACTTGCATTCTTTCTAACAGCCAGCAGGAGGCGACTCCTCTGGTTGCAAAAAGGAGTCTATGAGAAAATGACTCTACTTCTCACTTGATTTATTACCTCAGTAAACATTGTAATCATGAGTTTATGGTCTCAATCACTAGTTTCAAGTCTTCTTCAATACAGCATGATGTTCATTTAGTAAATTATTGTCCCATTTAGAATCAAATAGACCATAAAGCAGGGGATGCTTTAGGGCGTGGCTACCTTGTGATTGACCGGTCGCTACCACTGAGTTGTCTGTGTTTACGTCTTACAACTTTAACCCTTTCACAGTGTGTTTTCAGTTGACGGCCTATCAATGAAATGATTTTTTTTGATCTTGATCTTAAGATCTTAAACAAATCAATTTCCAATTCTAAACCATATTTCTAGTGTCTATTAATCAAACTGAAAAAAACCCTACTTAATCAGGGCACATACATATTTCAGCGAGTATAGATTTACTTGTTCCTTGACTTACAGCTTCAGTTAATTCCATGGATTTTCTTCAGTTGGCAATTTGACTGAGCTCAAATCTCACTGCAGGAGTCAAACTAAGGTGTAGATTTAACTCCAGGGCTGTGATTCACTGTTAATTCAACCATCTCAGGATGTGGGATTTACAGGAGGTGGAGATACTGAAGAACATTATACCAACACACCTCTAACTTTGTCTTAACTTTTACTTGTTTTTTATCATTTCTAGACTTCTGCCTCAAAACCTAAGCTTTAAATCCCACAGTGAAATACTGAATGGATTTAACTAAAGTCTGGGAGCACAGCATGCCAGGCTAACTGCAGAGTCAGACTCAGGAGGCACTGAGGTTAAAGATATAGATCTGTGCATGTGTGTGTGCAGTCTAAACCCAGCTAAAATAGGTCAGTATTAGAGGAAGCTTGAGGAGGTATTATGTCAGAGCAGCCATTTAAGACCCAGCTGTATTCTTTTGTATGGTGGTGTAAGATAAGTAGAGCGAGGCAAAACACTAAGAGTAAGAAGTATCCATCACAGGAGTAAGCATGACCCTTTTTTTCTTTCATTTCGAAAAGTTTTGAGTTGCTGTAATGAATATTTCCTGAATCTGTCTTACTCTCTTACCGTCAATGAATCCCATAAAAACATCAAAAACAACCAACCTAATAAGAATTGCCCGTGTCGCTAAAGCCTGATATATGTTATTCCAACCAGAAGTGACACGAGAGGGTGGAGTCAACCAAACCCAACGCTGAATAAGACATTTTTAGGCGACCTAAATGGTTATAATTAACTTTCATGAACTGAAAACACACAAAGGGTTAAAGTTGTAAGACGGACAACGCTGTGGTAGTGTCCTGTCAATCATAAGGTAGCCACGCCCTTAAAGCATACCCTGCTAACACACACACACACACACACACACACACACACACACACACACACAGGATACAGTCAATGAGGCTCCAGTAATTAAAGCTGAGCTCAAGGAGAGGAACTCAAGCTTTTCACTTGAGACTAAATGCAGAAAACACACACGGATACACGCACCGTCTCTCTCACACACTCACAATTAAATGTGAGAGGAAGGGAGTGACTTTCCTTTCACAAAACACTCACTGAACGTCGTCAAGTCACTATTAAGCTCAAATAAAAACACAAACACCCGACTTCATAACAAAAGACAGTTAAAAGTAACTATTGATTTTTGCAGCGACAAGAAAAACACATGAAATATCAACTCCATTTGCTTTTCCACTACTATTTGACCTTTCCTCACTCTGTCCCTGCTCCTTATTTCTCTATCAGATAAGGAAATTCACATGGGAGCCCTTTAAAGGTTGTATTGACAGCATAGGTTCAATACAGAGGGGTCAGTGAGTGCAAAAAGCAAGAGAGAGGAAACCGACCGAGGCCAGTACAAAGCGTGTCTGTACAATAAGTCCCGCACCCTTAGTTACTGTCGCTACGCCTGTCAAGACTTCAATAATGCAATGAATAAAGAAAATATGCAGTTAGTACATTTCCATCCACCTGAGATGGAAAAGTTAGTGTATCAATAAAAGCAAAATGCAACTTAAGAACACCAGAAACATCATATGAAGCACGGGACTTAGACGTTCACTGAAGCTTCTGCTCTACTGAAGAGGCTAAAAATAACAGCAGAACATTAGATATGAGCAGGACAATAAGCCAAACCTACTCCTGATGGTACGGCGCCCTCTTGTGGCGATACAACATAGTAGAAGATATAGAAAACATTATAGGCTACAGTGGTTCCCAAACTGGGGGGGCCCAGAGTTATAAAAGGGAGGACGCGGCGAGACTAAATATCAATGATGCATGGTTCTGCACTGGCCTGGGAGTGCTGCCCTGCAGAAAAGGTTTGGGAACCACTGGGCTACAACACGTTCATTTTAATACAAAACTATAAATTAACACGCAAAAGACAACACAATGCATGATTACATTTTTGGTGGTCAGAGGTCAAAGGTCAAGGTCACTGTGACCTCACAACTGTCCGTTCCCGTTATATCTTGAGAACACCTGATGCGAATTTCTTCAGATTTTGCACAAATGCCCTCTTGGACTCAAGGATGAACTGATTAGATTTTGGATGTCAAAGGTCAAGGTCACTGTGACCCCACAGAACCCGTTTTTGGCCATAACTCAAGAATTCATATGCTAATTATGACAATTTCAACCACAATGTCTAACAGGATCAAATGATGAAGTAATGACATTTTGGACAGACATGGATGTAAGCTGTAACTTGACTGGTTGGCGAAGGCATACAGTACATCTGTGAGGCGATAATTCTAGTCGGTGGTGTATACAGTATTCTTCTACTCTGAATGAAGATTGCACTTTGAGGCGTTTGGTAAAGTGGCTGGGAACAGAAGCATCGTTAAAGTGGCAGTAGGCAGTATATATTTGGCATCATTGGGCAAAAACTCCATAATAACCTTTCAGCATATTGTAATTCAAGTGCTCTGAGAGATAACTAGACTTCTGCACCTCCTCATGGCTCTGTTTTCAGGCTTTAAAAAATCTAGCCCGTGACGGGAGACTTTGACCAATGACAGGTCATTTCATTGAGAGAGCGTTCCTATTGGCTGTGCTCCGGTCATGTGACTGGAACTTGCCGTTCCTTCACCAGATTTCTACAATGGCGGCGGCGTCACAAACTTTCTCATTTTACAGCTAAACAGTGCACTACAAGATGATTCTGAAAACATTTGAGGAGAGAAATAGGCATTAACGTAACATAATATTGATTCATATTTGATCAGCGCTGCCTAGTTTGACCGTTTGGTCGGAGTTCACGAGTGATTGACAGCCGGCTCTCATAGACGGCAGATGGACAGCAGACCTCAGATCAGCTCTTACTGCTTGTTTTCCTCCGGTCTGTGAAATCTTGCAGATGCCGTTAGGAGCACCGGAGGACACAGAGGCACATGATTTTTTTTCAGGTTACCTGTTTCATGTACTACTGTCACGATATAGCGACCGTTTTATAAAAATAACTTTTTTTTAAATCATATTTGCTCCAATCTCGCCAACTTCAGCTTTAATGTCATTAGTAACACCTGTGTTTTTCCTACTATGACAGTCAAAGTCAAAATGTCTGATACACAGATGGTTACATGAAAATTTAGAAATGTACATATTAAAATGTGTTGTATTTGTCTTGATCTCCTGTCTTCTCTGCTGTATAAATAGTAATATCTTTAGTTATTCTTAGTTAGACAGGATCATGTTAATCTGGTAAGAAAGGAAAATTCTGCAAACATAATTAACAAACATAAAGCATTTTATTACAACCAACAAGAGGATAAATGCGCTACTGAAGACCAACGGAAACATCTGACATTAGGAGACATCATTTTTTTTACACTAACTTGTAAAAGAAACTCTCAGTGGAAAACAAACAGAAACATAACTACAGCATTTTTCATAAATCCATGTAAAACATTCACCTTATCTTTCAAGTTACATACTCTTTATAATAACATGATTATGTACAATATTTACATCACATTGTACCAACAAAGTTATATCAATGACGTTTTTTACACTTAGTGTTGACATAATAAATTAATAATAATAACCCAAGCAAGCGCACGCTAATTCTGACTTTATGTCTACGTAATTCAAGATGACAAAATGATAATGTGTCAGTCAATCGTGGCCGTTTTGGTAAACATTCAGAAAATGAAATGGGCAGCCTGTTCATTATGTTTGCTACATGAAGCTACTGGCTAACGAGACCAAGGCTTTGTTGTTACAGCAGTGCGCTATATTGCACAAGCGACTCAGCATTCAGGAGATCTATAAAGGAAAACGAATTGGGCTGAGATGCATGAAAAGGCAAGACATTTAGTGTTGGGAGACATGCACCTCTATTCACAGTATTCATCAACGAAGACTAAAGTAGTCGTCCCGCCTCCTTCAGTGTGTGAATATGACTGGTGGTCATGGAGGCAGGAGAGTACAGGTGGCCACAGTGATTTAGTTTTCTCTTCACAAGGTTGTAGCAGCAGCATTTTTCTGAATTAAATATGACTACAAGCAACAGTTGAAAACAGCATGCGATGAGTGTAAGAGGGTTAAAGAACCGGTCCCACAGCAGTTGCACTGAAGCCAAGTTTGTAATATTGACCTAACTTTAAAGGACCAGTCTGTAACATTTAGGGGGGATCTATTGGCAGAAATGGAATATAATATTAACAAGTATATTTTCTTTAGTGTATAAATACCCGAGAATAAGAATCGTTGTGTTTTTGTTAGCTTAGAATGAGCTGTTTATATCTACATCCTCTTCACGGAGTCCACCATGTTTCTACAGTAGCCCTTAATGGACAAACAAAACTCGAGATAGGCCCTAGATGGGGCTATTCGCGGGTTGGCCACACACAGGAGTTGTAGTTGGTTGCAATCTGCAACCCCACCGCTAGATGCCACCTTGGGGTGTAATGGACCACAGTTTATCACTGCAGACATGAGGCTATACTCCATTATGGAAAACCAAGGCTAAAAATATCTGATCTTTCTGAAAAAAAAGCTGGATCAGGTCTGCTTTGCTTTCTTTTTTTTGTTAACTTTTTGATAGTTTTGATGAATTTTCATTTAATTTTTATTTTAATAAAAAAAAATTGTTCTTGTTTTATTGTTCAAAGGAAGAACTATCATCGTGCCTCATATTGAACTTTTATTTAACAGAATTGAGTATTATTGAGTAATTTAAGATTTTATTTAAACAATTGAGTATTCAATATTTTATTTATTTATGTTGTTGTTTTCATGTAAGACCATAGCCAAACGTTCCTTGCTTCCAGTGTAATTCATTTAGTGCAATTAATACTTATATTTTACGATCTGTGACTCAAAACCGTGATACGACCCGAACCGTGAGTTTTGTGATCCGCCGCACGCCTAATGCCGCCAAAATCCTACACACTGCATCTTTAACTAGTGTGTGTGTTTAAGTAGTGGTAGTAAGTTTTACACTCTGCTGCTCACGTTCCCACAGATTCACAAGCGTATTGGAGAACTACGGTGGCCTTAAGGGAACATAAAGACGTGATAGTCTCTCTCTAGAGCCAGTGTTTGGTTTGTCCGTTCTGGGCTACTGTAGAAACATGGTGGATATGAACTACTCATTCTAAGCTCATGAAAACACAGCATTTCTTAGTTTCAGGTGATTATACACTAATGAAAACATTAGTTATGAATATTATATTCCATCTCTGCTAATAGATCCCCCAAAATGTTACGCACTGTTCCTTTAAAGACACCTGTAACTATCAAATATATCAAGTGCAAAAAAAGGACAGAACACGCCTCGATCTATTTACTGGGGGTGATTTTGTCTAGTCCTGGCCACGTGGGGATGTAGTAACGAGGCAAAGTGCCTTCCATGAGCCTTTCCATCCACAACCCCAGACGGTCCAGTTTGTGGTGGATCTGCAGGGTGGATAAGCTGCGGGATCGGTTGGATTTGCGCGGCGGGTGGTCGTCACGGGAACTGGACCTCGACCTCCCCCCTGAGGTGCCCCCTTCATCCTCAGACGACTTGCTGTCGACGTCTTCCCCGGTGTAGACGGGCTTAAACAGACAAAGGTACTTTTTGTGGCCGTTGAGTGCCAGCACGTAGCCGGTGTAGTCCATCTTGCGGTTTCCCCCGTCGTCCTCGTCCGCGTCGATATGCATGGCGTCCTGGGCGTATTCCAGCAGCGTGTTCATCCACTCGCCGTGCTTGTCGATATTCAGGAAGGAGAAATGCAGTGTCAGGCTCCTAGGAGAGTGTTGAAAGAATGAATGTGATGATCTACAAACAGGATTGCTTTATACGTAACAATAACGTAACGTATAACGGACTTTATTCGTTTCAACACGAGGAAAAGTGAATGTTTAATTTACCCTGTGAAGGAGTAGACCTCTTTGGCAAACTTGCTAAGGAGGATGTTCTTGGAGGCGTCAGTGAGCACCAGCACTATGTTCATGTGTCCTGGCCTCAGCTTCACCAGGTTGCTTATGTAAGTGATATCCGTCAGCTCCGTCACCTCCACGAAATTCTTCTTCGGAGGCCGACTAAAATCAACAGCAAAAGTGAAAAGCTTAAAAACATGATGATAAATCCTGCACTTTATAAAAGCCTTAATATGGAAATTATAAATGTATTCTTGCCTTGAAGCACTACCAGTCCCTGGTGACCCATTTTCTGCTTTAGTTCCATCTTTAGCCTTCGGTTTACTCTGCTTATCTTCACTTGAGTCACTGAAAACACACGGAAAAATGTTTTTTCCTAAAGGGGATGCGCAGTCGTAGAAGAGTAAAGATGAAAAGCATTACTACTTTGTTTTCTCTGGCTTGTCTTTAAGCTTTTAGGGATCAGGAAAGGCTGATGTTGCTATAGTTACAGTTTTGGTGGTCTAGATGTACTGAATGGGTAGAGCGACCGACCGACCTGAAGGCCTGGATGACCACAGTTCCAAACAGGATGAACAAGGCAGAGAAGATGAGGGACAGAAGAGGCATCATCTCGCGCCTGCAAAAATAGTCACAGATATTCACATCTCAAGAGCTAACGGGTGGGAAGTAAGCTTGTTTGCAAACTGATATATACATATACATATAAGTAGAATTGCTTGAGAGTATCTAAAATGAAACTAAAGCTTTCAACCTACCAGTTGTTGTGCAGAATGTCATCGATGACTTCAGCGAGGTAATCGTAAGATGCATAGATCCATCGGATTACAAACATCTACAGAGTGAGATTAGTACATTTAGTAACAGAACTGGTGGTTGACACGCATTGTTCAAACCCACTATTTTCACTCAAAGAGAACGCACAGAGGCAAACTCGTTGTTGAGCTCGGGCAGCATGGCGTCATGGACGAGGATGGACGGGTCCTTCTGTAGTCGGTCCAGCTCCTCCAGAAGCTGCTGTTTGTCTTCCTCGCTGCCGTTCCAGGCGGTCACCGGCTTGTACAAGGCCTTCCCTGCAGCATTACGCCTCTCCAGGATCACCACCTGAGTTTAAAAAAGCACTCAGTTCGTTATATGAATGTTGCGTAATACACTTTTATGGGAGCTTGAGCTATTAAAGGGTAACTTTGGTATTTTTCAACCTATTTTCCCATGTTGTTGTGTCCCTGTTAGTCAGGGACTCAGATCCTCAGATCCTTGCAGTAATACATTATTCACCTGATTATTAGTAGTTTCATACATTCCATGTCCTTAAGCGAAACCAATTCTCAAATCCCCATATGCTTATATTGTGGATGAACAATGGACCTGGCAGCTGCAGTGTTGGAGATATGTGAGTGTACCTGTGCTGGCGACTGTGCACTGTCCTTGTTCTGCATGAGGATGTCACAAAGAGGCTGCTGTAGCCGTTGGTACACATACGCAAACCTCACAACTTCCTTGGTATTGGTAGAGGCAAATGAGAGAAACGCCTGGTTCCCAACAGTAAAGGTCTCTTCGTCACCTGTGATCAGCAGGACGCAGTATCTGAGGGGAGGAAAGGCACAACAGTAACTTTAATAAATGCAAACTACATATCTTAAAATACTTCAAATGAAATGAGAGGAAATTACAACAAAAATGAATTCAGTCTCTGATTTATCATGTTTTAAAAAAGAACATATTAGGTTGTCTTACTTTCTGCGTCGATGGAACTGTTTGACAGGACAGAGCTCATCGAAGAGCTTCTGATTGACCAGCCGTGGCACGAGGAGGAATCTGTTGTTTGACATGAACTCATCGATAATTTGCTTTTTCATTCCTTTGGCCTGCAGAGAACAAACGTTACGAGTGAGCTAACATTTCAGTGTATAGATAACCGTGAAAAATAGCTCCCTGCTGCTGCGATTTACCTGAATAATGTCAGCGGGCTTGTCGGTGTTCTCTTTGAAGACCAACATGGTCGGAGCGTACGTGTTAATATTGAAATCTTTCTGCAGATTAGCCGTCTCTGAAAGGCCCTGGTCCACATAGCCAAACTGCAAGTAGTCCTTATAAGCAAAAGCTGTCAGCTATGGAGATGCAGAGATAAAGGATTGACATGTTTTGTGTTAGTTATGTGATTACTGTCATAGGAACCCGAGATATATGTAAAAAAAAAAAACTGCAAGGTGAGAGCCTACTTTGTAAAGCAGAGGAACTACAGGCACTTGGTCGAACAGAAGCACATGGGGCTTGTTGAGCTCATGCCAGCTGCTCAGGAACTGCGGGTCATTCTTGTCGGTGACCTTGAAGTATAGAAAATACAAAATGTTTAATTCATTTTGAATTGTATATGTACTGTAGGGCTGTCCACCAATATTCTAAATTTGAATAGGTATTTGAATGGTAAAAAAAAAGCCATATATTTGAATATGGAAATGAATATTCGATTGTGGAGAAAGAAAGCAGCATTACCGCGGCTGGCTGCCTCGCATGCACTGAATGCACCACGTGACAGAGTCGCACATCACTTTCATTAACTGAAAACTAAATGTAACGTTAGGTCAAGTTGAAAGAGAAATATTTCAGCAACAACCGTAATGATGGAGAGAACTCGGCCGCAGAGAGAGCGACGGCGTGTCCTAACAACAAGCCTTACGTTGTCAGCTGTGGGCTCCAGATCAGACTGGAGACGTAACCACTCAAAAGATGAGTGAGTAGTGCTTGCTATCCTTCGATGTTTGTACTTGTTAAAACAGAAAACTCACGTTTTATATTGTGATATTTACTGGAAATAATATACAATATAGCTAAAAGCAAGTAGGAAACTTTCAGGCGATCTCCTGGTGATCTCCCTCCAGCCAGCTGTCACCTTATTTAGGTTTTTTGTAGTGAAATGATTATAGATAACTCCTCATATCAACTTCATGAATCAGCCGTTCCTCGTCCGTTCTTTCAAACCGAGCGACAGGAATAAATAGAAACAGGGCATCCGACAAAAGTTCAGCTCAAAACGGCACAGTGCTGCGTCACTCACGGCCAGTTAGGACACGGTGTCATGGACATAATGTGCAAAAATATTTGACATTCAAATTTTGAACCTATGTGATGTTTTACAACGAATATTCGGACATCATTTCTGGCCAAATTTGACAGCCCTAATGTACTGTTTATCCATCACAAATCTGTTCGCCTACATTTTACATATAAATCAATACTTTAGTCCTCCTCCCTGTAATGCACAGATACTTACCCACTCCACTAGTCTCTGAGGAAGAAGGTCTTCTACAAACTGTCTCAGGTGCTCCTTTGCTACAGCGTAATGGAAAAACGTCACTTTGCCATTTATGACTCCAAGTATTGACGGGGTGCGATGAGCGCCGAGGTGATTGGCTAACCTTCTCTCATAGCCAACATCTACCACACCTATCCCGACACCTGCAAAGACATACACAAACACTTTTAAACTCGGCGTATGCAGTTTCATAGACGGCAGGGCTGCTGGATAATTCTGGATGACTTAGAGGTTAACTCCAAACCTAGAGTCTCCATCTCCTGCACCACCTCTTTCCACACGGGCTCGATGTGGATGCAGCTGAAGCACCAGTCAGAGGTGATCTTTATCAGGTATGGTCTCTTGTAGCTGTCGGGCACCACGTCATTGACGTACTGGTTAAAGTGCAACGTGTACTTGCTGTCAGCAAAGTCCCTGTGGTTCTTGCTGTTGAAGGGAAAGTTGAAGAAGGACTCGTCGAAGTAAAAGCTGTCGTGGCGCTGACCGTAGCGAGCGCCGCCGTATGGCTGGGTGTCATCAGTCTGCCCGTAACGGTCATAATTGGCACGTTTGTCTTCACTGGACAGGATCTAGATTTAGGATAGAGCAAATGTCAATATGGCAGACATCTTCCTCTCGTGCATATGTTTGTTACTGGCACAATATATTGATGGAAAAATGACTAACCTCGTAAGATTTGGTAATCTTGATAAACATGTCCTCAGCACCTGGATTTTTGTTTTTGTCAGGATGCCTTAAGAAGAAGATGCTTATTAATTAAGAATTGAATGAGGTGCATAAAAACAGGTCAGCGTCATGTGAAACATATTTACCATTCTTTTGCAAGACGCTTGTAGACCTTCTTGATCTCAGCCTGGCTTGCACTCCTGGTTACACCCAAGATCTTGTATGGGTCCATCTCAGGCCCAGCAGGGGTTGCTCCTGTCAGCAGCACTGAGAGGACAACCACTACAGCCAGTGGCACGGACATCTTTGACCCTGCCATCACCACAATAACCTTTAATAGATCAGAAGAAGCATCATCATCAAGTTAAAGGTCCAATATTGTGGTCATTTTCAGGTTCATACTTGTATTTTATGTTTGTTTACATGCTGTTATGTAATTTTCCTCATACTGTCTGCCTGAAAATACCTGTATTTACCTTCTGTCTGAAACGCTCCGTTTTAGTGCATTTCAACGGAGCTGCAACAGAATTGCGTTGCTAGGCAACAGCTTGGGTCCAGGTGAACTTCCTGTCAGCTGATGTCATTCATACACTGCAATAGGAAATAAACTGGGACACACATTTTGAATGTTTGGTTGCGTCCGGAATATTCCATACTAACATACTATTTAGTATGCTAAAACAGTATGTGAGATATTTAAGTATGTCTGAAACCTTAGTATGAAACCAATAGTACGCTAATTGCATACCATTTCCGGTGAAATATTACAGTATGCAACGCTGGACACCACGGCGGCATAAATATCCCACATTGCAATGCGGTGACGACGCCAACGTTCATGACAGACGTTGACGGACAGCTCTGTAACATCAATAAGGCTTCAGTTTAAGTGTAAGAATAAGATTTCACTTAATAATCTGGGACATTTTGAATGTCTGTATTTAAAACTGTGAAATGGTCTATATATTGTAGCTTTGTGACATCACAAATTGACAGAAATCCTGACAGCTTGTTTCAAAAAGCACAGTTTCTGAATATGGGCTGTGTATTTCTCCATGGATTGAGAGTTTCAGTACTTTAACAACATAGCATTTGAACCTGCTTTTTCATATATAAAAAAAAAACATCTCACTTTTTACAACATGGGACCTTTAAAGTGGATTAATTGTGAGGATGTTCAGACCTGAAATCATGACACAGCCTTTAGCTGACGTTAGCATATTATGATGATGAAAAACGATGAAGACTAGCTAAATGAAAATGGTATTATAGCATGCAAACTACAGCCAGCTAGCATATGTCAGCTAACTAACTATACAGCACATTGCAATAGAACAATCCTGCAGACATGTCACACTGGGCTGTCACATTAACATTATTCCTCGAGGATAAAAACGTTTTTCTCATTGGATTTAACGTTAGTTGCGTTGCTATAAAGGCTAGCAATCTCTAACAGCAACAGCTCTACTGTCACCTTAAGCAGCAGATGCAGTCAACCGGTGCAACGCCACATCTCTGATGAAGGTTTCTGATGCTCTTCTTCAGCTGTTGTTGGTTTCACACCCACACTGATGTGCAAAGATGCCCAGGGTGTGTTCGGCAGCATCCAGCAGCTCCTCCAGGGCGAAGCTCACAACCTGCTGGAGGAGGAGAGGAGGAGAGGAAGAGAAGAAGGAGGTTCCACAGTGTCGAAAGTCATTTTGGGAGATTGAGTATTTAGTGACACCTTTTTAATGTTTGTGTCTGTGTTCGGTTTATTGCTCGTCACACCGCGGGGTTTTGGTAGTGTGAACGTGTATGTGGTACGCTGGCTGTGTGGCGGCGCCGCGCGGTAAACTAAATCAAGCGCATCTTGTTTTTTTCTGTTGACCAATCACAGACGGCGAATGATGTAAACACGGAAGTGGCTAACGCAACAAGAGAAATGAGAAGGTGATATATTTATACAGGAACAAGGTTTACTTTCTCTTTCACAAACGAGTAGGGAACATTGCAGCACATTTTAGGACAGTTTTAACAAAAAATACAGCTTTTATGTCACTCCTCTGTCATTGTGGTCGTTATTATTATTATTATTAATTGGATATTATTGATTGGAGTTATGGACAAAAGCCACAAGCAGATTCTTCAACGCAACAGGACCAATCTGGTGAAGGACCTGGACCCAGAAAACCTCTATGATGGTCTTTTGGAAAAAGGAGTTTTTACCCAGGACATGATTGATGAGATAAAGGTAAGACAGCTGTGTCGATAAGGGCTTAAAAGTTTCAGGTTAATTCTTTGTGTGTGTTGCATTACCTTGTCAAATGGCTAGGAACAGTTAATATAAATATGTAGCTAGTTAATGATGATATAGTTTGTTGTATATAAGGTGGGTCCCTGCTACATACAGGGCATCAATTGTTGTATTTTGTTGTTTTAAAGTGGCAGTAGGCAGAATGTTTTTGGCATCACTGGGCAAAAAAATCCATAACAACCTTTCAGCATATTGTAATTCAAGTGTTCTGAGAGAAAACTAGACTTCTGCACCTCCTTATGGCTCTGTTTTCAGGCTTTAAAAAATATAGTCCGTGACGGGAGACTTTGGCCAATCACAGGTCATCTCAGAGAGAGACGGTACGTGTCCACAGGCTCCGTGCTTTCCACGCTCCCCATTCATTGTCTATGTCTGGTAGCGTGGCGTCGCGATTCAAGAGACTGGGCGTCAAGACACCCGCTCCTTATTTGCATAAAGTTGAGGTCCTGGCTACTTTATGCAAATCACGGGCGTCCGACGCGACTCGCCGCCTCTCCAAACTCCCGATAATCTTTCAAACTAAACGTTGTTGATCCAAAATAAAGACAGATTCAGCTACTGCATGGTTATTTCTCGCCTCAAATGTTTTCAGAAACACATTTCAGTGAACTATTTACGTGACATAAGAGAAGAAAGTTTCCAAACGAGCCTCCATACTGGTTCCGGTTTGAAAGCTGGGAGCAGCAGCTAACGGCGGGAAAGCGTTCGTCCAATCAGGAGCCGAGTGCTTTGTTTCTAGGGACACCACACCAAGCGTCCAATGTTGGGAAGCGTCGCGTCCCCTCGCGATAAAAAACGCCCCTGTGGACACGTACCAAGAGAGAGTGAAGGAAAACAACCAATCTGAGCTGAGCTGGAGTCTGCCGTTTCTGAGAAGCTGTCAATCATTCGCAAACTCGGATCAAATGCTGATCAAATATGAATTAATATTCTGTTACTGTAATGCTTATTTCTCTCCTCAAATGTTTTCAGAAACATCTTGTAGTGTACTGATTGGCTGTAAAAATTAGAAAGTGTGCTCAGGCTGGTGGGCGGTGCTTGGTATTTCCTCAACTGATCTCAACATGGCTGCCGGGTCACAAGCTTTCTAATTTTACAGTTAAACAGTACACTACAAGATGTTTCTGAAAACATTTGAGGCGAGAAATAGGCATTACAGTAACAGAATATTGATTCATATTTGATCAGTGCTGCCTAGTTTGACCGTTCGATCCGAGTTTGCGAGTGATTGACAGCTGCTCATGGACGGCAGACTCCAGCTCGGCTGTGATTGGTTGCTTTCCTCCGGTCTGTGAAATCTTGCAGATGCCATTAGGAGCACCGGAGGACACAGAGGCACAGGATTTTTTTTCAGATTACCTGTCTAATGCATTACTGTCAGGATATAGTGACCGTTTTATAAAAATAACTTTTTTTAATAATAATTGCTCCATTTCTATTTACTGTAGCTTTAATGTTATTTTGTGTGTTGTACAATGTATTTCTGGGTTTTAAGTGTTATAACTTAAGTGTTTAATTATATAAATGTTGTTTGTTTCTGTTTGTATCTAGTAAAGTGATATTTTTATGTTTGAGGACTCTTGGAAGAATAGCCCCCAACTGGGCTAAACGAGATCCTAAAAAAAATCAAAATCACATCTGTTACTGTTTCTCCTATCAGAGCTCTGGGATCAGACGGAACCAGGCCAGGAAGTTAGTCCAGGACTTGGAGACCCGTGGGAGTCGGGCCTTTCCATTATTTCTGGAGTGCCTTCGGGAGACAGGACAGCGCAGTTTGGCAGAGCTTCTCCAGAATGGAGCTCCAGCAGTTCAGCTACAGCCTGCAACACCCACTGAGGTTGTCCCCCTTGTTGTCCAGCCTCTCCCGATTCGTAAGTGTGAGACATTAATGAGTTTACTGTCTTTGTGGGCAAATGATTACAATCATTTGTAACCCTCTGGTCTTGTAATATCAACGCTTTGGTGGCTCATATATGTGCTCTTTCTTTCTTTAATAGCCTCTCCTATGGGTGTTGATAAGCAAAAAATAGACAATGTCCCTATCTATCCAATACGGAGGCCCAGTCCTACTCCCAGTCCATGTAAGTAATGCGATTTATTTACATGCTGGTAACAGTCTGGTAAGTTTCTTGATGCTTAACACGTATTGATGCTCATGTCACAGCACCTGAAAGGGAGTACATAAAACCAGTGCCACCAGGCAGAACTCGACGGGATAGTATTCAGGTAAGCATCATTTATTTATCACGCACTTAACAACCAACAGAAAGACAAAAGTTGTTGTAGAAGCAAGCTTTGCTAAATCTCAGATAATATATTTACATCATGCCTCTTTCTCGACTTCCTTTTTCTGTGTATGTGTGTGCCAGAGCTATAAAATGGATGCCAGCCCATGTGGACATTGCCTCATCATAAACAACGTAGACTTTAAACCAGAGAGCGAGCTGAGCAATCGCAGAGGGTCCAACATAGATTGTGACAAGCTGGAGAGGAGATTCAAGGCACTCAACTTTATTGTGAACGTTAAGACAAACCTGAAACAAAGAGTAAGAGTCATTTCTTCTGCTCCCGTGTCATGTAAAACTTAAAGCTCACGGTTGTAAAGCTAACACTCATCTCTGCATTTCAGCAAATCAAACATGAACTGTCGGCTTTATCTAAGACAGACCACTCACAATATGACTGCTGTGTGGTTATCATGCTGTCCCATGGGACTGAGGTGAGCTATGTCCTGTTTTTGTGTTTCCTCAGAAAACATTTTTCTCTCCGACCTGCTCAATTTCAGATCCAGATGACTTGTAATGTGTGCTTGTATTTATGTTTGTAGGTGAGTCACAGCCGTTTCCCTGGTGCCGTGTATGGTGTGGACGGACAGCATGTCCCAGTTCAGAACATCACAAACTACCTCAATGGCCAGCATTGTCCATCTTTACAGGGAAAACCCAAACTGTTCTTCATACAGGCCTGCGGAGGAGGTAGCTAACATTGAGCATACTATCGAACAACTTAAAGGGATAGTTTGGGTGTTTTGAAGTGGGGTTGTATGAAGTACTTATCTATAAGTCAGTGTATTATCTAAAGTAGATGACGGTCAGCACGCTCCCAATTTGGAGAAGCAAAGAGGAGTTAACGCATGCAAGCAAAGCGATATACTGCTGTGGACGGGGCTGGCAACAAAATGTATTTTAGCCACCGAAAAGAAAGGTCCACCTTAAAACAAATCAATATTAGCTTAAGTGTACGCTATATTTTCGCTGGTTTACCTTCCCGTCAGACAGCCTTTTTCCGGCAGGGAACTGAAGCCGTTGTATCCATCTATGCTCTCGCCAAAGCCACCAGACTCCATTGAAGAAACCTGTAATTGTACCTCACAGAACACAGGAGTTACTGGTCTACTGCTGCCTCGATCCGTTAGTTTGTTCATATCTATTGTGTGACTTTGTGCCGACCGTATCTGCTGTAGGTAACACACTGACTATGGATAAGTACCTCATAGAACCCCACTTCAAAACACCCAAGCTATCCCTTTAATGTAACTAAGAGCATGTAAAAAAATCCATAATGATAGTAGTAATAATAATAACAATAATGGTGTCACATTTGTTTTTGTCCTTAAGGTGATAAAGACACAGGCTTTGAGGTGTCCCCTGAAGATGAGTTTAAACCGTCCATCGGTGGAGCAGATGACCAGACGGACGCCATTCCGATGTCATCCAGCAGCGACTCTCTGAGCACGTCCGACGAACCGGACGCCAGAGCCACGCTGCCCACCCCGAGTGACATTCTGGTGTCCTACTCTACTTTTCCTGGTGTGTTTTTGTATCAGTGTGTGTTGCGTTCATGCGTCTGTTTATTTTGATCTGGAGCTGGAGATACACTTGACTTGTTATGTATGTCTTAATAATGCCTGATGTGACAAACACAGGTTACGTTTCTTGGAGAGACACCCAGGCAGGCTCCTGGTACGTGGAGACACTAGACCGTATCCTTGAGGAAAACGCTGCTACCCACGACTTGATCACAATGTTGACGATGGTGAGCTTCTCTTATATACCAGCAAAATGAATTTACTTTTGATCCCCTTGACCATTTAGAGCTTCTTAATTTAAACATGATCTGATTATTGATTGTGCTTATTTCCAGGTTAACAACGAAGTCTCTCAAAACTCTGCAAAAGGGCTCTACAAGCAAATGCCTGGTTCCTTTAACTTCCTCCGCAAATCGTTCCTCTTTCAAACCCAAGCATAGCGGCATAGTTCGGCTTCACACTTCTCAGTTTCACTTTCAGGGAATGTTGGTCTATTTCAATGCCATAACGCTTGATGGGAATTTCTTGCGATTGTATGAATTTAAATTTGCTAAATTGCGGTTGTACTTTTACAGACACAATCATGTTTTACTGTACGTTTCTACTGTTTGTCATGTCTTGTTGGGTTTTTAAATTGTTTGCTTTGGGTATTGGTGTCATCTTGGAAAGAAAATATATCTGTACTGTGAAAATATGGTTCTGATTAGTTTTTTTAAAATAATCTTGTTGTCTTATCGATGCATAACAGCTGTCAATTTAAGAGACAATCAATCATAATGTTGACATAATCAATCATAGCAGACAATCAACATAATGTTCCATTTGTACTTTTTAAATTGATATAAAAGACTTTGCTGACTCTTATTTCAAGTCTCTTTAATATACTGATTTTTATGTCTCTGCGCCGGACAACAGCTGTGGCCGAAGGTATTATGTTTTCAGGTTGTCCGTCCATCCGCACCATTCTTGTGAACATCTGTGATATCTCAGGAATGCCTGGAGGGAATTTCTTAATATTTGGCACAAACGTCCGCCTGGACTCAAGGATGAACGGACTGATCAAAGGTCAATTCATATGCTAGTTATGACCTATTCACTCACATGTCTAACAGGATAAAATGAGGAAGTGATGACATTTTGGACAGACATGGGTGTAAACGGCAACTTGACTTTACTTTTTTCTTTAACGCAACTTGCGATTTTTAGGTTGCAGCGGGCTCAGTTTTAAAGCTAGAGTGAAGATACTGGCCTGACCATTTTCAAAAGGGGTCCCTTGACCTTTGACCTCAAGATATGTGAATGAAAAGGAGTTCTATGGGTACCCACGAGTCTCCCCTTTACAGACATGCCCACTTTATGATAATCACATGCAGTTTGGGGCAAGTCCTAGTCAAGTCAACACACTGACACAGAATTAACCTGTTGGGCTGCAGTTTGTCATGTTATGATTTGAGCATATTTTGTAATGCTAAATGCAGTACCTGTGAGGGTTTCTGGACAATATTTGTCATTTTTTTGTGCTGTTAATTGATTTTGAATAATAAATATATACATACATTTGCATAAAGCTAGAATATTTGCCCACTCCCATGTTAATAAGAGTATTAAATACTTGACAAATCTCCCTTTAAGGTACCTTTTGAACAGATAGAAAATGTGCGATTAATTTGTGGTTAATTGAAATTAAATATTTTAATTGATTGACAGCCCAACTAAATATGTATCAGATTCAAAAGGTGTTGACCCCCCAACTGAGAGCGGAAGCATTTCAGTCTTTGGCTGATCTGCTGCTCATTTATACAGCTGTTTTCTACAGCTGGTTAGTCCAGATCCAGCTGGCAAGGCACGCTGTGCTACAGTCACTTTAATGCACAGAGTGGACCAGGGATTGAGCGAGTTCTCTGACTAGACTCCAAACACCACTAGATGGTGTTTTTGACTCTCAGAAGACTCGATCTGTGAGTCTTTTACTTCCCTGCACTGCCACCAGGGGTCTCCATGAAATTAGAAATGGTCCCATTTCATTTGTGTGTTCAAACATAGTGTTTATCTCTAACATCCTAAACAGCCTCACAGAGCCGTTACCTTGGCTGTAGACTCTTAGCCTTGCCTTTTTCTCTCTTGAAGCTGCTCAATGGTTTCACCAGAAATGTAATTAAAATTCATACAATAGATATTTCCCTCCCTATTCCTCACTACGGTATGATATATTTTGCTGTAATTAGATCATTCTTTAGCCTTAATTTGTTTTCCAAAAATTGAACAAGGCTATGTGACATAACAGATCAGTTTGTATGGCATGGTGTGTCAAAAAAGTTTTGAATGTTACACGTCATGGGAATGGCCCAAGGCGGAAAGGCAGTAAAGAGCAAAGAAGAGATGATAGGGTTGTCAAATAACAACACTACACAGCAAATGGAAAAATAACACAATCACTTTTTCCGATTTATTTACAGTACGTAAACAATACAATACAAAACTTTTTTAAAACTTACATGAAAACTAACATGAATCCGGCTAAATGTCATATTCAATACTGCACTCTTAAAGGAACAGCGTGTAGCATTTAGAGGGATCTATCGGAAGAAATGGAATAGAATATAAATGAGTAAGTTTTCTTTGGTGTATAATCACCTGAAAATAAGAATCGTTGTGTTTTCGTTTGCTTAGAATGAACCGTTTATATCTACATGGGGAGCGGGTCCTCTTTATGGAGCCGGCCACCATGTTTCTACAGTAGCCCAGAACGGACAAACCAAACACCGGCTCTAGAGAGAGACATTCACATTTTTGCATCCTCCACCATACTTCTCCTACACGCCTGGCACATGAGGGAGGTTTCTGCGATCTGCAGCATCACCGCTAGATGCCACCAAAACTCTACACACTGCACCTTTAATCTGATGATGATAGCTACATGTGATTGACTTGTGAACGCTCATAGGCAGCCTTGAAAACAGGGTTATCCAGGATCACAAGTGTCAAGTTTAGTGAATAATAAATTGGTGAAAAACAGTTTGGTGACTTTTTACCTAAAGGTAATGTGAGTCTATTGAGAGAAAACAATCCATCTGATAATCAAAGGCCATAAAAATATGTTCTGGCTCTGCGTTCATCTTTGGGTTATAATTGTGTATTCTCTTCTTCCTTGTATCAGGAGAGAGTCAGACTTTGATGAATACGCACATGGCGTTGAAACGTTAGTCCTCTACTAAAGTTTGTTGCTTTCCGTCCATTTGCTCCACTATACTTATGGTACATGTCCACAGCCTCCGTGCTTTCCACGCTCCCCATTCATTGTCTATGTAATCAGCCGCGCAATGCATTCTGGTAGCGTGGCGGCGCGATGCGAGAAACGGAGCGTCACGACGCCCGCTCCTCATACAACATAAAGTTGAGGGCTGGTCTACTTTATGCAAATCACAGGCGTCCAACGCGACTCGCCGCCTCTCGAAACTCCCGAGAATCTTTTAAAATAAACGTTGTCAATCAAAAATAAAGACAGATTCAGCAACTGCATGGCTTATTTCTCGCCTCAAATGTTTTTAGAAACACATTTCGGTGAACTATTTTTGTGAATTCAGAGAAGAAAGTTTCCAAACGAGGCTCCATACTGGTTCCGGTTTGAAAGCTGAGAGCAGCAGCCAATGGCGGGAAAGCGTTCGTCCAATCAGGTGAGGAGAGCCTGTGTCTAGCGGCACGTTCATCAAGCGTCCAATGTTGGGAAGCGTCGTGTCCCCACGCGATAAAAAACGCCCCTGTGGACACTTACCATTAAGTATAATCACAACATATCACCGTCTGAAGTGAGCTATTGCTTTTAGAAAACGGTCATCAAGTATGGCAATCAGGGCTGTCAATCGATAAAAATATTTAATTGCAATTATTCACAAATGAATAGTATATTTTTAATCTGTTCAAAATTAACCTTAAAGAGTTTTGTCAAGTATTTAATACACTTAACAACATGGGAGAGGACAAATATGCTTGCTTTATGCAAATGTATGTATATATTTATTATTGGAAATCAGTTAACAACACAAAACAATGACAAATATATTTTTCCTTAACCTTTTACCCACATATTATCACCAAAACGTTGTCTCAAAGTGATAGGACCTTTGGCTGCAGTGGTTTTGTTTCTTTCCCAACTAGAAAAATCCAGATTGTTTATACTTTCCGAGAAACCCTACAATGGAGCCAACCATGTCTGGCCCAATCTGGTTATAGATCCTCTTTTTGACAAACCGTTGCAAACCAACTCCTCACATGTCTCGTCCCAGACACGTAGGTGCCAACAGAACATTGTTGACAGCGACCACAGCTGGCCACATTTTCTTCCCATTTTGGATCATATCTTTGCCAGTTGTCCCCGGCCATCATGGCAGGAACATTGTGATTTCTGTACTCCTGAGGTTGTTTTTCTTACTCCCACACAGCACCACGTTTTCCAAAACAAGTCCTGCACAGGACTCTTTCTCTCCGCCCACACCTGTTTAAGTGCAGGCTCATTGAAATGAGCTCAACTGGGATTGAAAATGTGCTTTATTAGGGCCCGAGCACGAAAGATGCATCAAGACATATACGTGCCATTATAAGTGATAGTCATAGAGCCACCTAAAGGAAACAGGAAGTTGTTAGATTTACAAGCCCAATGTGGCGTTATACTTGCCCCGGGCAAGTGAGCAAATCCTTATTGTTGAGCCGTGACTGAGGAACCTGCACAATAGAATCACGTTTTACTCAAATCAAACCATGTCACTAACCTTTCTGACTTAATGTAGTCAACAACATAGAGTGTGAAGAATTCACATCAAAACCAATAATTAACACAGACAATAAGTTTGTCTTTACAGTCTCTTTTTCCCACGAGTGACAATGGGACTAACCCAAACTCTGACGCTCACGTCGATTAGATCGCTCACCCAGTAACGTTGTTTTTCCATCTTAACTTTGTCACCAGTAGCTGCAGTTTTGATTTCATGAATGTAATGGGGTACCAAATGACATACTGATATGCTTTTAGTCATATTTATAGGTGATGACAGTACAATATCTGAAATTACAGGCACCAAAAGCTAATTTAAAAAGTGCAGTGCATTTCTTTTACCCGTAGTCTCTACACCACAAATGCCTACACCTCAGTCTAGGTGTAGGAATGACACTGACAACAGAGAGGTGACAGTGGAGGAAGTTCAGAGGGTTCTGCACCCTGCGTTAAAAACTATGAACACCCACACAGGTGTTTTCAGTTTATGTGGTTGATTAGATCTCTGCTCACTGTAATGTATTGACATATTCCTGAGTCTCCTGTCAGCTTTCACTGCACCTGTTTGGGCATTCTTATCATTCTTGTTAGTCGATGGAGATTTGTGAATTCCACCTTCAACCTGAGCAGAGGTCAGCCAGAATAACTGAAAACACCTGTGTGGGTGTTCAGAGGACGAACAGGTTCAGCTTATTCAGAGTTTGAACAAAGTGTTCAGATGTACAACAAAAAACAACAAATGAGTAAACATCTTCCAGTCCCTTTGAGTTGGTACTAAATGTGATTACTACATTGTGAAAATGCCCAGTGATTGGCAGTTTGGTTATAGCAAGTTCACTCTACTCGACTTTAGCCCTCATTTTCTGCTTCCCGACTAGAAAGGAGCCTGTAAATTGCGAAATTTGATCTGAGATCTGCAAAAACTCTTGTGAGACTCGCTACCAGACGACCTATCCTAACCTCAACCATTCGAGGCATACGACATGACACAGGAGGCTGTTGTAACTTGACTCTACATATTCCAATCTGCCCCAAACTTCACAAGCTGGATAAGTGTCTTGGACTGAAGACATATACGTTCCGTTATTGAGTTATGGTGATAACGCCACCTACTGGCAACAAGAAATGGTTGTATACTGCCACCCACCCTCATAGAAGTGCCTTTTAAGGATGCCCCACTGGTTCTCATCAAGTCATTTGCAGTGTCACGCGCTCCTCGCAGAAAATGCCCTCTAACTGTTGCGTGCAGTGTCTGACTTTCATGGAAATGCACGGCAACGGGTACCCCTGACATGCGCAAATGGGCGAGGTCCCGTTCAATGTTGCTTGCAGCTTTAATTATATTCTGTCTTACAGTCAAACCTGTTATCTCCGAAAGGCACTGCACACTCTTAAGAACATGTAATTTGTTTAAATAATGCTTGCCTTGGATATTTCAGTCCTTCTGAAGCACAGATCCTGCTCTAAAAGCAACACTGATACAGGGGAAGAACCCTGTATAGATGTTGATATTCACTAAAGAGCTGCACAATTTTGAAAAACGATCTAATATTACAATTATATTGACTGATATCGCAATTGTGATATGATTGGTGATATTAGAGCGAATGATCATTTTTAACATTATTCTCATTTTTGTTGAAAAACATATTAAAATGATTATGGTGGGATTTTTTGCGGGAATCTGTACCAAACAAAGATGTTTTCTTAAGCCTGTAGAATATAATGTGTAGGCCAGGATATCGCTGGAGAACGACTATATTTAATGTTGAATGTTATTTTGACACACATTTCGCCTTTAAATATATTGTGATTTTAACAAATACTGTGATTTGAAAACTGCAGTAGGCCATATTACGATTTCGATAAAATTTATTAATTGTGCAGCCTAATATTCACTCTATAAAAAGGCAGTACATACATCTTTATGCGTTTGTGATATTTGCGTTTGGGTATTTTCAAATTTCTCTATTTTAAATATGTTTTAGATTAGTGACTGGATGTCTCATAGTTTTTCTGCAGTTAGTGTAACAAACAACAAAGCTTAGTTCTTGTCTCTGCCCCAAATCAGACTTTTGAAATTTGACATCAGTACTTTGTACATCAGTACAAGACAAAGGTCCAAGCAGGATCGAAACATAATCAATAAAAATATAATGGCATGGCATAACGTGCAGGCGTTACCTTTTTCTTTACTGACTCTGTTCTGGTAGCGTCTCACCTACGTGGTGTGCGTATAATTAATGTTCTTCAAACATCTTAAGTTTGTCATTTTGTCTTGTTTTCCACACTTAAAGCTAGAGTTGGTAATCTTCAAAAAAATGTTTCGTTATATTTGTTGAAATTCTCATTACATCCCGACAGCCATCAATAAATGACAAAGAAAAACATTTGGTATCTGTGGCTGTCGCAGGACTGTAATTAACTACCTGCCTACCTGCCTGCGTGTCTCCATTCTCCCTGCAGTAGTGATTGGAAAAAGGGTGTGTGAAGCAAACGTGAATGTCTTTAGAGCACCTGATACTGTACCTGTGCCAGAACCTTTTAAATATCCTCATGCCAAGTACACCTGCCTCCCGGCAAGTGAGTAACATGTCTAGTTGAAACTGTCCCATGCACTCATTGTGCGTCACCGGACTCTCCCACAAGTTGTTTACGTTCATAATGATTCATTATAATAATTAATAATTTTCGGGTAGTGACTTTGGAGGGAGGCCTGAAGGGACAGAAACTGGCTTTCGGGACTTGTGGAGCTCGAGCTGCCAGCTACTTTAATTAGAAAAGAGTTGGCAACACATGTGCTTGGTTTGCCAGTTGGATCATTTTTAATATCTGGCGTACTGTTGCTAGTTTCTTTAGATTACCAACCCTAGCTTTAATAACATTGCCACACTTTGCCTCTTCTTATCCAGTGATTTGTCTCCTCACATCCCGACAATTGTAACAGACTGTATTCTTGTTTGTCTTGCAGTTAAAAGCACCTCTAGCATAGTTTGTTTTGAAGTGCTTTGCAACCCAGATTTAGAACAGTGCAATATGAATACATTTTTATTAACATACAGTACTTACTGATGGGTCGTTTTCACCTCATTTTGACTTGTCATAGTAGGAAAATAGTCCTATATTTAACCAAAATCACAATCTTTTCTTGAATGTAGTGTTTTTGTAGCCTGAACCCAACCACAAACTGGGCACAGGATACAAACTCCGGTGTCAAAGAACTTTAAAAAATGTACCAATCACATTTTGTCCAAAACATGACCATGTAGTACAACATGTATGCCATTTTTTAGGCGATAGGCTCATGCTCGGTGCACAAAAAGTGGCTATATATAGTCAATATAATAGTCAATATTTTCTCAGACTGCTACTGCCCTCAATCTTGGTCTGAGACTGGATGTGTGCCGTCATGTTATTCTCATTTTGGAAATTGCAGCCAGTTGAATCGGAGCCACTGGAGTCAAGTTCATGTTTGTTTTGCAGGATAGACGTAGGCTGTAGCCTTGATCAACATGAATAAATACTGAGTGTGTCTGGACTCAGTCTCACTGGTACCACTGGGTCCTGCAAAACCATGCTCCGCCTCAGCACCACACTCTGTGAGTATACTGATGACCATAATAATAAAAAATCAAAATGATATCTCTTAGTTATTTTAAGTATATATAGTATACTGTCCATTTAATGTTTCTTTTTCAGTGCTGGCAGCGACCTGTCTGCTTGTACGTCCAGGTAAATATCTGTGTGTGTGGTGTGAGGATGCTTGAATACATTTTATGCCTTTATGTTAAACTAATACTTCCATATCTGTTTGTAGGCGTTGCCATAGAGACAGTTACCACCTGTAACCCCCAATTTATCCATCGCCTGAGCTGTGGTATGCCTCTATTTCCTAAAACTTTCTGTCCACAATAGTGCTTATATTTATTTTGGCAGCACTAAAGATCTGGTTGGATCATTACGTTTTTTTGTTTTGTTTTACCTTTATCATCTGACTCAACCAGTGTTAAGATATAAAAAAAGCTTTCGGGTGTTGAGTCTTTTCTGGATTATGAAGAAAACATTTTGATATGTACGCTAGGAGGGAACAGAATCAGTTGCCATGATATACATATTGATCGCTGCAAGTGTTGCACCCTCGAATCACACCGGACTCAGGATAGACATATTTAATTCTGCAAGAATAAATAAAATTACAAGAAATTATCAGCTGGTCTTCAGTGGCTTTTCTTATGTCAACGACAAACTGAAGAACCCAGCAAGCTCACAGCTTACTGTATATAGCGTACCCACAGTTGCTCTCGTGCCTTTTACAAATAGGAAATCAATTAAATGGGGGTATCTATAAAAATAAAGTGTATACTAAAAATAACAATTGGCATATACCCTATATCCCTTACCAAAAATAAGTTTATTCAAGCGTGCTATTAGTATACTTCTTACTTAAACTTAAAATAAGAGACTATACTTTCAGTTTACTTTTTATAAAATGATCAGATATACTTAAAGGGACTATTTGTAACTTTCAGAATTGCTTGTTAACAGCGACACCTGTGGCCGTGAAATCAACGAAAGTCAGCGTCGGGCTCGCGCTTGCTCGCTCTAAATAGACCTGAACGAGATCGCTCAAAACAGTGAGGCGACACACGTCAGCTAAAACCACAATATCACTCTATATTTCAGCTGCTTGGCAGTAATGTTAGCTGACCAGACGAAGGTCTCTCCATGAACATGATTTAGATCTGATCCTAGTGTTGGCTTTTCCTGCCTCACCCTCCTGCGCCCGCAGGGAGACACCGGCAACCGGAGCCTCTCCTCCGCTGCCTGCTTGCATTCACTGACACAGCGCGCACCAACAGAGGTTTTCCGTGTCTTGTGAAGTGACGAGCCTCCG
>CAKAOI010049536.1:0-27123 GCA_916701655.1 Sebastiscus albofasciatus
AGTCTACAGTATGGACTCTCCAGAAAACCACACAGCGGCTTCACTCCTGGATCCTTCAGGAAGTTGTCATTCAGCTGCAGCTCTCTTAGATGGGAGGGGTTGGACTTCAGAGCTGAGGCCAGAGAAGCACAGCTGATCTCTGACAAACTGCAGCTCCCCAATCTGAATAAAGAATAAATGATGAAGATAAAAATCACTTTATAATCCAATCAGATGTGTTCAGGTTTTAAATGTGTAACTCAACATCACTATGTCCTAATCAATGATCTTTTCCCTAAAATGAGTAGAGTGACTTTGTCATTGTGTTATTGTGGATCATCATAATGTCAGCCTTCTACAGACATCCAGTTGTCAGCACAACATTCATACACCTATTCATGTCAACACACATCACTAACATGCTGCTGATCTCAGTCAAGTCTGGAATTAGAGGATCAATATCAAATCAGACTTATTGGACTGCATTATTTCATTTGCATGGCCTTCTTCGTACTGTATCTGGTAGCTTAGTAGGTTTATGTCATTTACAGGAAATGTCCACATTTGTTCAAGTGTGTCTTAAAACAAAAGCCACATATATACATATATGTACATTAAAAGAGTTATTGGTGGCAGTAATCATTCCTCCTGTGAAGTGGTCCCTTCATAACACAACTACACTGTAAGAAATGACTTCAAAAGTTCAACTGAAACTAATATGAAGATTCAGCCATGTGAGTCCGACAAATCAAGTGGGTGTTTATTGGGGCTGGGACGATACAACTATCTCTTGATTCGATTTGTGTTGTGATTTTTAAGTATTGCGATTTTACAAGTGATTTGATTTTGCGCTTTATTGTGATTTTTGTTAACTTTTTTAACACTAGACCATGGGAAAAAGTTGAATCGTACACTTCTGGGGACTTTTACTTTGGAAAATATCTAAATTAATACCGTAAAAATGTTTGATTTTCAGCATGTATGTAGTCAGAGATGTTCTGAAGTCAAATATATCAGTCATTGTCAGGAATTATTTATTAAATTCTTTCCAGCAACCCAAAATATAAAGAATAAAGACATTTTCTTCACAAATTAGTGGTATTTGTTTTTTTAATTTATAAGGGACATGTAATGTTTTATACTTCTGGTGAATATAATCAACAAATCTTATTTCCATATATATATTTTGTACATACGGTTCCCTTCGTTAACACCTTATTGTGAAAACCGGATGTAGTCACACGTGTATACTTCCTCTAACTTCTCCAAGTCCGTCTCTAGATCTCCGGTCAGCTCCGTTCTCTTTATACATACATGGTCAGCTCCATCAGTGCTGTTTGAATGCATTTAACATAAATGTCAGTATATTGGTGCTCTACAGTTGTAGCCTTGGCCCATTTGACCACGGAGATGAGAGTGACGGCCGGCTTGACCACACGTTACCGCAATGCGATAACGTTTCCTGTCCATGACAGAGTGAGCATGCAGCTTTAGCCATGATGTCTAGCTCTGCTTTTCCTGCAATGTGTGAAACCCAAAGTATTTCCATCCTTTACTGGATGTGTAGTGTTTACCACGCTGGATTTAAAATAGAAGGGTACAAGTCGTAACCATGCCGTTTTGTACTTTCTCGTTTCGGCTTGCTGCGGTTTGTTTTGGTTGGAACGGATATGACTTCACGTTACTCAGACTACAACAATAAAAGCGGCAACTTCCTTCTACCTCCACATAGACTCAAATGGTCGAAATATTGATTTCTTCAGTAAGTAGCCGTGTAATAAGCAGGATAATGTACAGCAAGCAGGTCATTGTTGTGCAATAATCCCCTTCAGGGCGATGAGAGACCACTACGCTCCGCATCGGGGTGCAGCATCGCCCAGTCGGGGATTCTATCACAACAATGACCGGATCACTGTACATTATCCCTTACTTATTTTTATTATCATTTCTTTGAAAAAAGAGACATGATGAAAGTCAAGTGTTGAGATATATTAAGATTTCAAATGTGTAGCTCAACATTGCTCTGCCTGTCAATGAACTAAATTACTGAAGAAGAAAATGAACATTAGCATTAAGATACTCAGTGTGGATCAGTATAATATCAGCCTTATGTCTGCAGTTTAGTGTCACCACAACTTTCACATCATATTAATCTCAGTACAGAAATAAAAAATGGTGTCTGACCTCAGAGTCTCTAGTCTACAGTGTGGACTCTCCAGAAAACCACACAGGAGCTTCACTCCTGAATCCTGCAGCTTGTTGGTACCCAGCTCCAGCTCTCTCAGATGGGAGGGGTTGGACTTCAGAGCTGAGGCCAGAGAAGCACAGCTGATCTCTGACAAACTGCAGCCCCACAATCTGAATAAAGAATAAATGATGAAGATAAAAATCACTTAATAATCCAATCAGATGTGTTCAGGTTTTAAATGTGTAGCTCAACATTACTATGTCCTAATCAATGATCTTTTCCCTAAAATGAGTAGAGTGACTTTGTCATTGTGTTATTGTGGATCATCATAATGTCAGCCTTCTGCAGATATCCAGATGTCACCACAACATTCATACACCTATTCATGTCAACACACATCACTAACATGCTGCTAAGCTGCTGAAAGGTCCACATTTGTTCAAGTGTGTCTTGAAACAAAAGCCACATATATACATATATGTACATTAAAAGAGTTATTGGTGGCAGTAATCATTCCTCCTGTGAAGTGGTCCCTTCATAACACAACTACACTGTAAGAAATGACTTCATAAGTTCAACTGAAACTAATATGAAGATTCAGCCATGTGAGTCCGACAAATCAAGTGGGTGTTTACTAGGACTGGGACGATACAACTATCTCCTGATTCGATATGTGTTGTGATTTTTAAGTATTGCGATTCTGCAAGTGATTTGATTTTGCGATTTATTGTGATTTTTGTTAACTTTTTTAACACTAGACCATGGGAAAAAGTTGAATCGTACACTTCTGGGGACTTTTACTTTGGAAAATATCTAAATTAATACCGTAAAAATGTTTGATTTTCAGCATGTATGTAGTCAGAGATGTCCTGAAGTCAAATATATCAGTCATTGTCAGGAATTATTTATTAAATTTTTTCCAGCAACCCAAAATATAAAGAATAAAGACATTTTCGTCACAAATTAGTGGTATTTGTTTTTTTAATTTATAAGGGACATGTAATGTTACTATCTTACTATACTTCTGGTGAATATAATCAACAAATCTTATTTCCTTATATGTATTTTGTATATACAAAATGGGTGATTCATCATTCAATCCAAGATGGCAGCCAAGTCAGTCCTTTGTGTGGTGTGTCAGTAACTGAGGTCTGAGTTTTTATGTTTTTATGTGTGATATTCTATGTAATTTGAGCATGAATGAGTGGTACTCTGCAAGATCAACACATTCTCTGCAGACTGGGATCTCTGGAGGATATATCTTTGTTAGATGCCATTAGATTGCCACAGAACTCTAAATCTGGAATGTTTGAGGCCTTGGCCTACCTGTAATCCACCTGCTGGAGTACAGCACCAAAGGGGAAAGAGCAGCCAGCTAGGTCTGCTAGCCTCCAACAATCTACCTTGCTTACTAGCCTCCAGCACTCTGCACTGTCTGCTAGTCTCCATCTTTCGGCCCTGCATGCCAGCCTCCATCTATCGGCCCTGCCTACTGGCCTCCAGCTGTTGGACTTGCCTGCTAGCCTCCAGCCATCGGCCCTGCCTGCTAGCATCATTACAAGTAGTAAAACGGTGGATTTTCTGCTTCTACTATGTCACTTATCATTGTATTGTGTTATATTTTTCTGTGGTTTTGCCGGGAGCCCAAATGGGTCTGGTAACCCTCCTCCTTCAGCCATGCTACCTCAGGATGCACAATTTTATAACTATGACAATTTAATGTTTCCCCTGACTGCTGCAAAACTACAACTACGCTTTCCCAGTTAAGGGTTTTGTGACTGTGGACATGTCAAAATGGTTGCTTATGGCTGAGGAGTCCCTTCATTTTTATTGTTTCCTTGTTTTGAGAGAACATTTCACTATTACTATAGCCTCCCCTATTTTGAACACATTCTCTTCCAGTCTGATGACTGACTTAAAAGGTAGTAACACAAAGCAGAAATTTCTAGTTGTATTATTGCTATTGCTCTCAGGAAATGTTGAGACTAATCCAGGCCTTGACACTCCACAATGTTTTACACCTGCAGATTTTAAATCTAAATCTGGTTTTGGGATTATTCATATCAATGTTCGCAGTTTACTCTCTAAACTGGATATGATAAAGATCTGGATAGACTCAACAAATGCTGACACTGTTGTCTTATCTGAAACTTGGCTTAAAAAATCTGTGCATGATAAAGATATTTATATTAATGGCTATGATGTTTATCGTACTGATTGTCAAAGAAAAGGTGGTGGAGTGGCCATATACAGCTCTGGAAAAAATTAAGAGACCACTTCAAAATGATCAGTTTCTCTGGTTTTACTATTTATTGGTATGTGTTTGAGTAAAATTAAATTTTTTGTTTTATTCTACAAACTATTGACAACATTTATCCCAAATTTCAAATAAAAATATTGTATTGAATTATCCAGAGATCACCATATTATGCTAGTGGGATGTTATAGGCCCCTATATCCCCCTACTAACTCACTCTCCCACGCTTGTGAAGCTTCTATCACAACTGAAATACAATGAAATAGTGTTGATTGGTGATTTGAACTGGGACTGGCTTACATCTGCGTCCGACCCATTAAAAGCACAGTGTGACTCTAAATTTTACACAATTAACTCACCTACAAGACCCAATCCCAAATGCTTACAAAAATCTACAGTCATTGACTTAATTTTAACAAATATGCCTTTTAAATTTGTTGCATCAGGTGTTTTCCCTAACGATGTGAGTGATCATTGTGTGATAGCGGTAGTGCAAGATACGAGAATTCCTAAAAGTAAGCCCCGTTTTGTTAAAAAACTTAATATGAAGTTGTTTGAGGTGCAAGCCTTTTTGCACAACTTGTATCCTTTTAACTGGGATAGAATTTCCATTTTTGATGACGTTGAACTGGCCTGGAATTATTTTCATAAAAACTTCATTAGCATCGTAAATAAACATGCCCCATTCCGCAAATTTAGAATTAAAGGGCGTAATATCCTTGGTTTACAACCAACGTGGCAGATGTACTTCATGAGCGTAATGCTATGCTATTTGGGCCAGGGCACGTAAGTCAGGACTAGAAGCTGACTGGCTTAGTTTTAGACAGTTGAGAAATAAATTTACCTTTCTCCTTCGAAAAGCAAAAGCAAAATTTTTCTTGTCTACGACTACAGAAAGCCTCAAAAACCCAATGAAGTTCTGGATGACCATCAAATCATTGTCCGCTAGTTGTAACTCAATCAATCCCCCACCCAGTATACTTGTTGATGGTCTCAGGGTAAATGACAGGACAGAAATGTTAAATTATTTTAATAATCATTTTATTTCCTCTGGTTTCTTATATAACTCCAAAAATTCTACTGGAGTGTCGCCAATTACTGAAAGAATCAGCAATACTCAGGTCTTTAACTTCACTCCCTTTACCACAACAGAGGTCATGAGGGCTCTAAAAGAATTCAATCCAAGAAAACCAGCTGGCCCAGACAATTTAGAGCCTCTCTTTTTAAAACTAGCATCTGAAATGATTGCAGGACCACTGTGTCACATTTTTAATCTTACCTTGTCATCAAATGAAATCCCTATGGATTGGAAATCTGCCTTTGTTATTCCCCTCCTGAAAGGAGGGGACCCAAGTATTTTAAATAACTACAGACCTATCTTTAAACTCTCTGTTCTGGCAAAGGGGATTGAATCTCTGGTAAGTGAACAGATAAAATAATATATGGCTATCAACTCTATTCTTATACCATTTCAGTGAGGTTTCCGCAAAAATCATAGTACCATCACTGCTACCATGAAAGTCATAAATGATATAACTGAAGCACTTGTCAACAAGCAGTGCTGTCTGTCTTTGTTTATTGACTTTTCTAAGGCCTTTGATACCGTTGATCACATCACTTTAATTGGACGTCTTTCAGCTATCGGTTTTTCTAAACAAGCTGTTGGGTGTTTTGCAAATTATCTCACAGGTAGAACCCAGGCTGTTCAGATTGACGGTTCTGCCTCGGAGGTATTGCAAGTAAAAAAGGGGGTCCCCCAAGGTTCGGTTCTGGGCCCGTTATTATTTACTATATACATAAATATCCTTGGACAGAATATTCCAAACTCAGCCTTTCATTTCTACGCTGATGACACTGTCATCTACTGTTCTGCACCCACTCCTGCTAAGGCCTTTGAATATCTACAACATGCTTTTAATAGGGTACAAGAGCAGCTTTGTCATCTGCAACTTGTTCTTAATGCAGACAAAACTAAATGTATGTTCTTTACCACTTCAAAAATAGCAAATTCAGCACTATCGGAGAACATTGTAACGAGAAATGGTCAACAAATTGAGTTGGTATCTACTTTTAAATATCTAGGATTCATAATTGATAACCACTTGTCTTTTAAGGAGCACATTCAGTGTCTTGTAAAAAGCTGAAGCTCTTATTAGGATTTTACTTCAGGAACAAGTCTTGCTTTTCTTTTCGTGTGAAACAGAAACTGGTGGAACCTACCTTTTTGCCTGTTATTGATTATGGAGATGTGTTGTATATGAATGCTTCTGCTCATTGTCTTTGCATGCTGGATAGTGTGTATCACAGGTCACTGAGATTCATTACAAACTGTCGTTCTTTGACTCACCATTGTGTACACATTGGTCATCGGTATGTGTTTATTTACAAAAGCATTCTGGGTTTAGTTCCTTCTTACTTGTCTTCTCTTTTAAAAAGGAAAACTAGAAGTCATAATCTTCGTTCTATAGAAATTTTGCAATTTGTTGCTCCCAAAGTACGGACTGAATTGGGAAAGAAAGCTTTTAGGTTTTCGGCACCTACTGCTTGGAATAATGTACAATCTGATCTTTAACTTCAAAACTTACGTTACCTTGAATGAGTTTAAGGCTCTGGTGAAATCGCTGCAGTCCAGGTTGTCTGTGTGCAAGTGTTTTGTATGAGCAAGTTTTAATGTTGCTAATTTATGTGTTGTCTGTTACTTTCACTATAACTTTCTTGCTGCAATCTTGGCCAGGTCTCCCTTGTAAAAGAGATCTTTGATCTCAATGGGACTACATCCATAGTCAGCTCCATCGGGGCCGTTTGAATGCATTTAACATAAATGTCAGTATATGGGTGCTCTACAGTTGTAGCGTCGACCCATTTGACCACGGAGATGAGAGTGGCGGCCGACTTGACCACACGTTACCACAATACGATAACGTTTCCTGTCCAAGACAGAGTTAGCATGCAGCTTTAGCCGTGATGTCTAGCTCTGCTTTTCCTGCAATGTGTGAAACCCAAAGTGTTTCCATCCTTTACTGGATGTGTAGTGTTTACCACTTTGGATTTAAAATAGGAGGGTGCAGGTCGTAACCATGCCGCTTCGGCTTGCTTTGTTTTGTTTGGAACGGATATGACGTCATGTTACTCAGACTACAACAATAAAAGCGGTAACTTCCTTCTACCTCCACATTGACTCAAATGGTCAATTTGAGTCAATGTGGAGGTAGAAGGAATCCCCTTGAGGGCGATGAGAGACCACTACGCTCCGCGTCGGGGTGCAGCATCGCCCGGTTGGAGATTCTTTCACAGAAATGACCGGATCGCTATACATTATCCCTTACTTATTTTTTAGAACCATTTCTTTGAAGAAAGATACATGATGAATGTCAAGTGTTGTGATATATTAAGGTTTCAAATGTGTAGCTCAACATTGTTCTGCCTGTCAATGGACTAAACCACTGAAGAAGAAAATGTACTTTAGCATTAAGATACTCAGTGTGGATCAGTATAATATCAGCCTTATGTCTGCAGTTTAGTGTCACCACAACTTTCACATCATATTAATCTCAGTACAGAAATAAAAAATGGTGTCTGACCTCAGAGTCTCTAGTCTACAGTGTGGACTCTCCAGAAAACCACACAGGAGCTTCACTCCTGAATCCTGCAGCTTGTTGGTACTCAGCTCCAGCTCTCTCAGATGGGAGGGGTTGGACTTCAGAGCTGAGACCAGAGAAGCACAGCTGATCTCTGACAAACTGCAGCCACTCAATCTGAATAAAGAATAAATGATGAAGATAAAAATCACTTTATAATCCAATCAGATGTGTTCAGGTTTTAAATGTGTAGCTCAACATTACTATGTCCTAATCAATGAGTTTTTCCCTAAAATGAGTAGAGTGACTTTGTCATTGTGTTATTGTGGATCATCATAATGTCAGCCTTCTACAGACATCCAGTTGTCACCACAACATTCATACACCTATTCATGTCAACACACATCACTAACATGCTGCTGATCTCAGTCAAGTCTGGAATTAGAGGATCAATATCAAATCAGACTTGTTGGACTGCATTATTTCATTTATTACATGGCCTTCTTCGTACTGTATCTGGTAGCTTAGTAGGTTTATGTCATTTACAGGAAAGGTCCACATTTGTTCAAGTGTGTCTTAAAACAAAAGCCACATATATACATATATGTACATTAAAAGAGTTATTGGTGGCAGTAATCATTCCTCCTGTGAAGTGGTCCCTTCATAACACAACTACACTGTAAGAAATGACTTCATAAGTTCAACTGAAACTAATATGAAGATTCAGCCATGTGAGTCTGACAAATCAAGTGGGTGTTTACTAGGACTGGGATGATACAACTATCTCCTGATTCGATATGTGTTGTGATTTTTAAGTATTGCGATTTTGCAAGTGATTTGATTTTGCGATTTATTGTGATTTTTGTTAACTTTTTTTACACTAGATCATGGGAAAAAGCTGAATCGTACACTTCTAGGGACTTTTACTACTTTGGAAAATATCTAAATTAATACCATAAAAATGTTTGATTTTCAGCATGTATGTAGTCAGAGATGTCCTGATATATCAGTCATTGTCAGGAATTATTTATTACATTTTTTCCAGCAACTCATAAATATAAAGAGTAAAGACATTTTCCTCACAAATTAGTGGTATTTGTTTTTAATTTATAAGGGACATGTAATGTTTTATACTTCTGGTGAATATAATCAACAAATCTTATTTCCATAAATGTATTTTGTATATATGGTTCCCTTTGTTAACCCCTTATTTTGAAAACCGGACATAGTGACGTGTATACTTCCTCTAACTTCTCCAAGTCCGTCTCTAGCTCTCCCATCACCTCCATTCTCTTTATACATCCATGGTCGGCCCATTTGACCACGGAGATGAGAGTGACGGCCGGCTTGACCGCACATTACCGCAATACGATAACGTTTCCTGTCCATGACAGAGTTAACATGCAGCTTTAGCCATGATGTCTAGCTCTGCTTTTCCTGCAATGTGTGAAACCCAAAGTGTTTCCATACTTTACTGGATGTGTAGTGTTTACCACGATGGATTTAAAATAGGAGGGTACAGGTCGTAACCACGCCGTTTTCTACTTTCTCGTTTCGGTTTGCTGCGGTTTGTTTTGGTTGGAACGGATATGACGTCACGTTACTCAGACTACAACAATAGAAGCGGTAACTTCCTTCTACTTCCACATAGAATCAAATGGAGCAAATATATCGATTCTGGCATTAAAAAATAAATTTTATAATCGTAAAAACATAATTGTGATACATAGGTGAATCAATTTTTTTTCCCGACCCCTAGTGTCTACCAAAGTTAGAGACTGTTTAGTACCAAATTCCCTCTTTGTGTTACTAATCCTCCTGCAGCTCAACAAGGAAACTGTCAAACACATCAAACCAACTGGATACATACTGGGCTATATATCGATATTATATCGATATTGTGATATGAGACGAGATCTTAGATTTTGGATATCGTAATATCATGATATGGCATAAGTCTTGTCTTTTCCTGGTTTTAAAGGCTACATTTCAATGAAGTGATGTAATTTTCTGAACTTAACAGACTGTTCTAACTGTTCTATTACTTGTCATTTACACTTTGTCATGAGATCCACGTTACTGATGATTATTTATCAAATATCTCATTGTGTAAATACTTTGTGAAAGCACCAGTGGTAATCCTACAATATTGTCGCAATATCGATATTGAAGTATTTGGTCAAAAATATTGTGATATTGGATTTTCTCCAAGTCACCCAGCCCTAATACATATAACTAAGACTAACGAAAGCCTCTGATTAGTTTAAGATCAACTTTACAGGTCATTTTACACAGAACAAGACTGTGGATTTAGTCCTCATCTCTTAACACTCAGGTTATACAGGGATTACTTCACAGACAGAAGGAGTGATGACAGACATCAATAACTCTTTGAATGTACGAACATGTGAGTATTGTATGGAGGTAGACTTAAAAAAATATGAACCTGCAAAGATGTTTCTGATGCAGAATATTTTTTTTTTTTTTTTTGATGCAATTGAAATGTCTGGTGCTTCTAATAATTAGACAATGCCGACACAAAAACAGAGCCTAGTTAGATCTGCTGTCAAAAAGAACGTGGGAATAACTTAGAACCATAGAAACCTCTAATTAGATGGTGTTGTTCATAATCATCACTTATGTGTCTTTAAGTTGGTGCAATACATGTTTGTGAGAATGCTGCACCTTTAGACATGTTCAAATAGAGTGCTACAGGAATGAGTCCTAAAACTCAGAAATGATTAGCATTCTAGCACTTCCTGTTCCCTCGTCTGGAAGTCAATGGGTTTTGAAAATAAGGTCTGTGGTTAAAGGTCCAGTGTGTAGGATCTTGCGGTATCTAGCAGTGACATAAGGAGATTGCAACCAACTGAAGCCTCTCCTGTGTGCCAAGCATGTTGGAGAGCTACGGTGGCCAACGGGAAAACGCTAAAGTCCCTCTCTAGAGCCATCTGGAGCAAAGCCAGTGTGTAGAGAGTGTGTGTACAAACTACATAAGCTACAGTCAGTGAACTGACCTCAGAGTCTCCAGCCTACAGTTTGGATTCTCCAGTCCAGCAAACAGCGGTTTCACTCCTGAATCCTGCAGGTTGTTGTTAGTCAGGTTCAGCTCTCTCAGATTGGAGGGGCTGGACTTCAGAGCTGAGGCCACAACTTCACAGTGAGTATCTGAGAGTTCACAGCCAGATAGTCTGTCATGACACAAAAATTACAAAATATGTTATTAAGAAAGAGGACAGTTTATATTTACTTCATGCATTTGATGACTAAACAGTTTGATATATACTTCTTTGATTAACATTTACTCTTCACATCAGCATTCAACTAATCGTATCTCACTGTTTGGCATGAAACAATAATTCTCATCACTGTCTTTCAAACCTGCAGACTTTTAATGTTTGTTTTTCTTTAATCTTACAGATGAAGAGAGAGACAATGTAGTTACATTGAGGCTTTATAATGTCCAGTGTCAGTGTGATCTGATCCCAGGTCTGTCTCCACAAAGTTAGGATGAGGCCTTCTTAATTAGAAAAGCATTTTTAAAACTCTGTGAATAAGTAGAAATAATACAGTTGATAAACTTGACCTCTCTTTGCTAGCTACCTGCTACTGTCAGGTTCACGTCCATAACTGGGAAAATTCAGTGACTGCTGCCAAACGGTAGAGAAATGAAACAAATTGTGTAATAATATTAGACCTGTACATAATCAAACATTCATATAATTAGATATTTTGATGACTGCATGGCGTTTTGTCATTAACACTCTTTTCTGAGCATCAAACGTATTCAGTTCACAAAAACAATTAAAGAACCAATAAGGTTGTATTATTTTCAACATAATGTCACCAGAAAGATGTGTATCAGCATTAAAAACATAACATTGATCTTTGGTGTGTATAAGATCTCTTAAAAAGTCTGAATTCTACCATTCTGCTGTTATATATTCATCAGACTGCTGTTATTGGTGGAAGCTGTGTATTTCCTGCTACTACTCTTCTCTACACCAACAAGAGAGAGAAACACCTGAGATTCCTTCTGTGAGTAACAGAATAAAAAGAAAGACTTAAAAACAAGATTATTGAACACACCTTGAATTCATTAGTAACCAGAACTGCACTAGGAGAGCGCAGACCTCCGCCAACGCATGACTTTAAAAACAGATCACAGCTCACAGCTGGCGGTACCGTGAGGTGGTCGGTTTATTATCTTGTGTGTGTCCGTGTAACGTATCGGCGGATGTCTCTCATTCAGCAGCCTTGTTATGGCTGTATGATGTTATACTACGTTGTCTGTCATCCCATCAGCTACAGCTTTGTTCTTTCTCACCGCGGACAGCCAGCAGCTTCTGCACACACATCCACACACGTATCTCTCTGCTCTCAGAAGGAGGCGGGGTCATACCCTGTGGTCTTAATGCTCAGGCTGATCGGAATCCTTAAAATATTTCTGAATCCGGATCATGATCCGGATTGCCACCAAAATCTAATGGATTGGTCATTTCTTCGCACCCCCCCTCCTCCAAAAAATGGCATTCGGAAAAAAATGTCTTTTGGAGTAATCCTGCTAACAGAAGGACAGACCAACACCGGCAAAAACAATACACTGTTTAGCATTGGTAGAGAATTTTGGAAAATTTTACTTGGGCGCTACCCACATAATCAGCTGTGCTGCTCATCCCACAAATGCATGATCCTTACAAGTTGGACATTATTGTGAAGGTAAATAAACAGGCTTTCCAATGATGTAAAATACAATGCCAATTAGCATTGTAACAACAGAGAAATAATCGACCAAACACTAATTTCCAAACTTCTTTTTCCTAGTTTATAAGAATATTACAATTTTAAGAATAATTTTATAGCTTGTATATTTGAAGAACTAAACTACTAATCTACACTGATCTATAAAGTTAATCACATCTGGACTTACTCAGCTTTTCTGCAGTTCCTCACAGCTGGAATCAATCTCTGTCGTCCCTCCACCATTGTATTGTACTTGTTCAGGTCCAACTCATCTAGAACCTCCTCTGACATCTGCAGCATGTAGGCCAGAGCTGAGCAGTGGATCTCTGAGAGTTCGTTCTCTGATCTGTTCTCTGACTTTAGGAACTTCTGGATCTCCTGATGTACCGAGTGGTCGTTCATCTCCGTCAGACAGTGAAAGATGTTGATATTTCTGTCAGGAGAGATATTATCTTTGTTCATCTTCTTCAGGTTGTTGATCGCTCTCTGGATGCTTCCTGAACTGCTCTTTGTCTGACCCAGCAGACCTCCTAAGAGCCTCTGGTTGGACTCCAGAGAGAGGCCATGAAGGAAGCGAACAAACAGGTCCAGGTGGCCATTTTTACTCTTCAGGGATTTCTCCATGGCTCCCTTCAGGAAGACATCCAGAGATGGGCCACAACTGGCATTGTTTCCAAAATGCTTCGAGATGTTCTTGAGAAAAGACTTTGGGTTTGACTCTCTGTGCTTGTAGTCTTCTCCCAGGAAGGCCTCCAGTACCTCTGTGTTGTTGCTTTTGTAACAGTGGAACATGTAGACTGCAGCCAGAAACTCCTGAATGCTCAGGTGAACAAAGCAGTCGACTGTTTTCTGGAAGATCACACTCTCTCTTTTGAAGATCTCTGTACAAACTCCTGAGTACATCGTGGCCTGTGTGACATCAAGACCACACCGCTCCAGGTCTTCTTGGTAGAACATGATGTCTCCTTTCTCCAGATGTTCAAATGCCAGCCTCCCCAGCTTCAGAAGAATTTCCCTGTCAGCCTCCGTCAGCTCCTGTGGACTTGTCTCATGTCCCTCAACATACTTCTGCTTCTTCCTCTTTGTCTGAACCACCAAGAAGTGTGAGTACATGTCAGTCAGGGTCTTGGGCAGCTCACCTCTATGGTCTGTAGTCAACATGTGGTCCAGAACTGTAGCTGTGATCCAGCAGAAGACTGGGATTAGACACATGATGTGGAGGCTCCTGGATGTCTTGATGTGTGAGATGATTCTGCAGGACAGCTCTTCAACACTGACTTTCCTCCTGAAGTACTCCTCCTTCTGGGCGTCAGTGAAGCCTCGTACTTCTGTTACCCTGTCAACACATGCAGGAGGGATCCGATTGGCCGCTGCAGGTCGGGAAGTTATCCAGACAAGAGCTGAGGGAAGCAGATTCCCCTGGATGAGGTTTGTCAACAGCACGTTGACTGATGACTTCTGGGTGACATCAGACACAACCTTGTTGTTGTGGAAATCCAGTGAAAGTCTGCTTTCATCCAGGCCATCAAAGATGAACAGAACTTTATAGACAGCAAGCTTCTCTGCTGTGACCTTCTGTAATGTTGGATGGAAAACATGGAGCAGCATGAGAAGACTGTACTGCTCATTTCTGATCAAGTTCAGCTCCCTGAATGAAAGCAGAACCACCAGACTGACATCTTGGTTCTCCAAGCCCTCTGCCCAGTCCAGAGTGAACTTCTGCACTGAGAAGGTTTTTCCAATGCCAGCGACGCCGTTCGTCAGAACGACTCTGATGTGTCCCTGTTGGTCAGGTAAGGCTTTAAAGATATCGCGGCACTTGATTGGAGTGTCATGGAGGGTCTTCTTCTTGGAAGCTGTCTCAAGCTGCCTCACCTCATGTTGGGTAATAACCTCTTCACTTTGTCCCTCTGTGATGTAGAGATCAGTGTAGATCCTGTTGAGGAGGGTTCCACTTCCTGTTTCATCAGTTCCTTCAGTCACACATTCACATCTCCTCCTCAGACTGATCTTATGTTCATCTACAACCTCCTGCAGACCTCTATCTGCTGAATGAGAGAAAAAAAGTTTAAGACAAAACAAATAGACATATTATTTCCTCTGCCAATATGAAAATAATCATTCTAAGAACATATATAGAAGTAAAGGTTATAAAGTCATCATCCCTTCTTGAAGTCAAAACTAACGTCAAAGTGTTTTTTGTATTTATTTTGAATAGTTTTTCAACAAGTCATTCTGCAGGACAAGACGTATGTTTGTAAGTTACAGAATGAGACTGTAGCAGGAAAGCTAATGTTGTTCAAAGTCTGTGGCTCCTGTTCAGTTCAGTTCAGTTTAATTCAATTTATTTTCATACAGTGTCAAATCATAACAGAAGTTATCTTAAGACGCTTTCATATAGAGCAGTTCTAGACTGTAGTCTATAATTTAGAGACCCAACAAGAGATCCCCCATGAGCATGCATTGTTATGCAACAATGGCAAGAAATAACTCCCCTTTCGTCAGTGTGTCTGTCTGTCTTTGATAGAACAGTGATGTTGTTGCTTTACAGAGATTAATAGTTCTCCATCTTCATCTATGCAAATGGAAAACAAACATCATTCTGATTGTTAATGCAAAGACGGAGTGTCATCATAAAAACAAAACATAAAAATATAAAATTATTTCTTTTGGGTTCAGATCTTCTCTTAAGGGAGATCAAAGTACAAGCGATGCAGAGCAGATTTGCATGGTGGAGAAGATCTTAAACAGTTGTCACAACAATTGTCAGTGATTTAAAACAACAAGTTTCCAGACATGAAGACATCAGCAGACAGATCTACACTCTTACTTTGGACAGTGCTGGTCTGACCGGCTGTCTGAGGTCCAGGTCTTGTTCTGGATCTGGACGTCAGCTCCTCCACAGAAGCAGGACTCCTCTTCTTCTCTCTGTTGAGACATTACTTTAGAACTAAAATCATTTGTTGATTGTTGGGGAAAAATATCAAGATTTGGCCGATACTGAAGCTCAGATGGTCACAGGGAAGAGTTACAGTGTTGTTACTTTTCTGTTTGATTTCAGCATTCAGTCTGTAATGAAAATGTTCCTTTATTTTAAATATCCTGCTTTAATAAACAAGAATTAGCTGCTTTTCCTGTCTGACTGTCTTATTAAACATTTATTAAAAGTTTGTAGTCGTCCTATTTGTTTACATTACAGTTTTTCTAGGTGACCGACAGCTGTCACAGATACTAAGAGGAAGATGGCACAAATGATTTAGCTTTGTCTGGGTCACAAAAGGTTTGTTCAATTTTAGTTAACAAATACAATTCACTAAAAACTTTAACAAAATGAGTCATGTAAATGAGTGAGTAGCAGCTCTTACTTTGTGTCAGAGGGTCCAGGTTCATTACTGAAGTGTGGAGGATTATCTCTGGACCAGTCACTCTTCATAGACAGACAGCCAGAGACTAGAGACTCTGCTCTGTCCTCCTCTTCCTCCACACAATCACTCATCTTCTGATCTGAAGTCAGTCTGACAGGTAAAACAGAAACACCAACTGTGAGTTCAGATCATTTAACAGAAACAAGTTTGTTCAAGAGTCACAAACAAGACTGAGAGAACAGGAAATCACACACACACGCACGCACGCACGCACGCACACACACACACACACACGCGCGCACACACACACACCCACACCCACACACACACACACGCGCACACACACACACCCACACCCACACCCACACACACACACACACACACACACACACACAGAGTATACAGTATAATAAAACCACCCAGAACTCCAACGGGTCCATTCCCTTTAACTCTCTGCTTGTTTTCTTGAGTTACAGCAGGTTTAATGAGGATCATTCATCCAGTCATAACTTTGTGTTCACAGATGAATCAAACCGTTGTGTTCATTCTAACATTTCTCTCCCCTATAGTCCACAGGGAGGAAACTGACTCAGAGACTTTGACAGTGAAATAATAAAATATTGGTGTCACGGGTTAGCCCATGCCCTATAAAGTAAGATGCACACACACACTGCAACGCCACCTCCATCACATAGTAAATGAAGCCGGCTTGGAAGTGTCGGTGTTTAGTGTTACCGGAGCAGGATTTCACATCAGTATTTCTTAAATGTCGGGTGGCCCGCCGACAAAGTAATACATTTCTTAACATGGGTCATAGTGTAACATGCATAAATGTATTTCTGAATTACACACAGGTACAAGTATTGCTACTGAACATTTTCATTTATCGTAAAATGTAGTGATGTTACGTGCTGTGCCGAGGCTTCGGAGCGCGTGTCGAGTAATCCAGAAAGTTTTCCGCGATGCGCGTATCGAGGCTTGTATCGTTTTAGACCAATTACATCATTGATGACGTCCGAAGCCTCGCTGCCCGGCCATACCAAGTGACTGGTTCAGGAAGTGGTTCAGATCTTCACTGGTTGAACCAATGCCACTTTCCAGAAGTGACACAGAACACTAATATTACCCCTCCTGCCATTATTATATTATATTACACTACACTACAGTACAATTATTGACCAAAGGATTGGTTTACACACATAAGATGCATTACTCATAAAACAATTACAGTTTATTATACATGTATGTTATATACTCATAATATACTTACTAGAAAATAGACATATATTATATATTATATATTATATAGATCTAAATGGATTACATGGTAATATATATTTTCTTCATTGTTTATAGTCATTCCAAAAAGCCTTTACTGGCACAAAATACAGTATATCACAGATCTGTGGTCCCAGTATACCACAAGCAGCACTGCTCCCAGTAGACCACTTACACTTACACACCAAAAACTGACAATAACCTGATATTTTCAGGTGGAATTTCATTTCATTCTCACTGTGCAATATCATTTTCCACTTGTGCAATTTTGTTAATAGTCTGTTTATTGTCAATACTGTATATACTGCTCCTATTTTTATACTTCCTTCTATTTAAATGGTTCATATTTTGTTACACTTTGTTTAGCTCTTTATTTACTGTGTTAGCTGATGCATCTTGTTTATTGCACTATCATCTTTGCTGCTGTACACTGCAAATCTCCCCACTGCGGGACTAATAAAGGAATATCTTATCTTATCTTATCTTATCTTATCACATGGTTAAGATCATATCTGCCTGTTTGACACTCTTTGGCCAGCAGGTGATTTCGTGCGCACCTGAAGCCTCAAGAAATAAACCCTTTTCCGAAACAATTTGCTGGAAAGCTTCAATGCTTCATGAAGCTTCAGCTCGCCATCACTAGTAATATGTATAGTCAGTAAATAGTTTGTCGCCCGTTTCTCCTCTGCTGTAGATGCGCTCCTAGGTGTAGACCCGGAACTTCAAAGCCCTCAGGAAGTGCGCCGGTCGACGATCCGGACTTTCGTAGTGGTCAAACGGCGGTACTGCAACTTCCGTGCCAGTCACGTGATGCACAGATAGTCGTGCATGTTTTCGATGAGTGCGTTCTTAGCTTCAGTTTGCCCATCAACAGTTGGTGTAGCAGCTATGCTAGCAGAGTTAGCAGAAGTTAGCGCCCTCCTAGCATCGGCCTTTCTTTTCTCTGAGCTTTTCATTTTGGTTTAATGGAGTTAACCAAAAGTAGTCGGGTAGAATTACAATGGAAATACAAGTTAAAATAGTTGTTTTGCCCGCACTATACGTAACAAAAACAGTTAGGTTCTTCTTCTTGTTCTTCTTGTTCTTCTTCTGTGGTGTTTATTGGCGGTTGGCAAACGATCTTAGAGGTACATTACCGCCACCGTCATGACTGAAGTGTGGAACAGAAGATTGTGCAGAAACAAAATAAAAATAATTAAATAAAAAATAAAAATAAAATGAAACCACTAGATTCGTTTAACTAAATCAGTTTCTCTTAAACACTGAATAATTTCACAGTATATATTATCTGCTTTATTCCCCAATAGACCTGACAATAAAAAGTCCTGATGTTTTGCCTTCCTTAGTGACTGTAAAAGGTGATTCCTCTGGATACCGTATTTCCTGCAGTGTATCAGTACATGTTTGACAGTTTCTGGTTGATTACAATGTGTGCATTTCCCAGTTGGATGTTTGCCTATTCTATATAGTGTGTGATTGAGACCTGTATGTCCGATTCTCAGTCGAGTGATGACATTTTCTTCCCTTCTTTTCCAGCCCACCTTTCTCCCTGCTCCAACATGTTTTTGTATATTGTACAGATCCCTTCCAGTTTCCTGGTCATCCCAGTACTCCTGCCATACTTTTTGTGCATAGGTCTTGATGGATGGTTTAGCCTCAGATGTCAGATGCAATAACAGTGTTTTTTGTTTCCCTCTCCTCTATCCACTGCAGGGCCAATAATATTGCCAATAGTTCTGTGGTATATACTGACACATGATTTGATACTTGTTTCTTGATGTAGGTCTCACTCACCGGGATATAAACTGCTGCACCTGCACACCTTGTCTCAGGATCTTTGGAGCCGTCTGTAAATAAGAACACGGAGTCTGAGAAGTGCTGATCAAAATAGTTCTGGACTATGCGCCATGCTGGAATTTTCTTTGACTTCTCCTTCAATTCCTGCTGTATATTCAGGTCTACATTTGGTTAGGGGAATAACCAGGGAGGAATGGAGGAAACTGAAACTGTAGAGCAGTACTGGAATTGACACAACCCTATGTTTTCTGCCTTTGCATCACCTATCCACCAAAGCTTATGAAGTTTGTTTCATTATGTTCCCAGCAGTCTGTCAAAACACGTTTGGTAGGGTGAGTTTCATAATGCCCCTGAAGATTAACGACAGTTTACCAGCATTCATTTTATTCTTCTAATCCGTAGGGGCATTTCTCCAACTTCCACTTGAATTGCTGATACTAGAGATGTTCTGAATGATCCACGAATGATTCTCAAAGCCTGAGCTTGTAGTACATCTAATTTCTTGAGGTTTGATTCTTCTGCTGACATGTAAGCTACACACCCATAGTCAAGGACAGATCTCATGAGAGCCCAGTATATATTTTGTAAAGATGCTCTACTTGCTCCCCACCCCTGTCCTGTCAAACACCGAAGTATATTGATGACTTTTTTACATTTGCTTCTTTTCATCAAACCAAATCCCCAGAAATCTAACAGCTTTGACTTGCTCCAGAGGTTGATCATACAGTTTTAGGGAAATGGTTGCGATTTTACGCCGTTTTAAGAAACAAATAACTAGTGTTTTATAGCTACTGATAACTTGAATCCCCATTTATTCGCCCATTTCTCCACCTCTGCTATTGCAGCTTGCATTTTCTTATTAACAAATGATACATTGCAGCCTCTTATCGAAAGAGCTCCATCATCCGCGTACATAGACTGTCCTATATTTTGCTCAACCCGAGAAAATATATCATTGATCATTTTATTGAATAATAACGGACTACATACACTACCTTGTGGAGTTCCATTATCCACTGTATATACATTTTAATATTCTGCATCTACTCTTACCTGTATTTTCCTGTCAAATAAAAAGTCCTTCACCCAATTATATGCTCTACCACCAATTCCCAATGAATTCAACTTAATGAGTAACCCATCTTTCCGGAGCATATCATATGCTTTTTCCACATCAAAGAAGACAGCTATTACTACTTCTTTGTTGGTCTGTGCTTTCCTGATGTCTGACTCTAAGCATAAGACAGAGTCCATAGTATTGCGACCCCTACAGAACCCACTTTGATGTGGAGATAAAAGAGCTTTACTTTCCAGGAAATAAATTAATCTCTCTGTAACCATTCATTCCATAATTACGGCTTGTTTCCACACTGAAGGAAGTTGGCCAGTTTCCCAAACTCTGTCTCTGTCTTAACACAGTGACCAGAGTGTTATCTGTCATATGCGCTAACATTTTATAGCATACGCCATCTTTCCCAGGTGTGGTCTGACGAGCACTAGTAATTGCTCTTCTCAATTCAAACATACTAAAGGCAGGTCTATTGGATCTTCTGATATCTCTTTTTTCTCTAATATTTTTGAATTCTCCAATAAAACTCTATTTCTACAGCGCCTGGCCTCATGTGTTAGATTGTCAGAGCTGTGAACTTTCCTGAATGTTTGCGCCAGAAGTTTAGTCTTTTCTAGGTTGCTGACAGCCATCTTATCCCCATTATTCATCACTGGTAACTTATAACTTCTTCTGATCCCACCCATTCTCCTGATCATGCCCCAGACATCTGAAAGCTGTACTTCTCTTCCAATACTGCTACAATATTGCCTCCAAAATATGCGTTTTTGGGTTCTTATTGTTTTCCTTACTATTGCCTGTGCCCTTTTATACTGGATCAAAGCACCCTGTGAATTAAGTTTTTTGAGTTCCCTAAATGCTTTATTTCTGGCTTTTATGGCTTTGCTACAGTCGCTATTCCACCAGGATACATTCTTAGTACATTTAATTCCTGTACTCTTTGGGATTGTTTCTTCAGCGGACTGAATTATTTCATGAACTAGTTCACCATTAAATATGTTTACATCCATTTGATAATCTTTTTTAATTTCCCCACATCTCGTTGCACTTATCCCTTGGTAAGCATCCCAGTTAGCATTTTCCAACTTCCATCTAGGAATTTTCTTCCCCTTATCATAATAAATCTTTGCACTAACTTTAGTCACTACAGGGTAGTGATCACTGCCCATTGTAGTATGCTTTAGTACATTCCGTGTGCTTACACCTGCTAAAGAACTATTTACAAATGTTAGGTCAAGTGCTGCTTCTGTGTTTTGAGTGCAATTATACCGTGTTCCTTACATCCTCTAATATACCTTGACTTAATTTCCCGCATGGATTTAAAAAGTTAATTATATCTATATCACCTCTGTCAGTCCACACCTTAACTACAATTGATTCATGCTCAGTGTTTACATGCATTATCTTGTAACTCATTTCATTCTGTATGAATGTTGCAATTCCTCCACCATTGCCAGATTCCCTATCTCTTCTAACTACAGAATATCCCTTTACAACAAAATCCCACTGTGGTTTCAACCATGTCTCTTGTATACAGATTACATTAGGTTTCTTTTGTAAATTATCAATATACTTCTTAAACTCCTGTCCATTTGCTATTAAGCTTCTCGCATTCCATTGTAGCAGAATTAACACCATTAAGAGGATCCAGACCATGTTTGAGAGGATTGTGTATCTTCATTAAGAATGTCTCTAACTGTTTCCCATTGTAACCCATTCACTTCAAGCTACTGCCTCATGCTACAAGTAGTGACAAGTAGTGACAAGGACTCTATCAGAACACAAAACTAGGGAAGAATCAGTCAGGAAGGATGAGGAGAGAGCAGCTGTCTGTGGCCACCACATGCAAACCCATTCCCTTTTTGGGGGTTGTCTTGCTGTTGCCTCTCCATCGCACCTGTTGTCACTTTCATTTGCACCAAAGCAGCTGAAAGTGATTCACAATCACATGAGCTTCCTAAATGCCTAAATGCCGTAACCTTGGTGTGATCTTTGACTCCACCCTCTCCCTCGAGCCCCACATCCGCCAACTGGTCAAAATATCCTTCTTCCACCTACGCAACATTGCAAAGATCCGTCCCTCCCTCACACCACCTGCTGCAGAGAAACTCATCCACGCCTTCATCTCCTCCCGCCTTGATTATTGCAACTCCCTCCTCTATGGCATCAGCAACACCTCCATCAATAAACTCCAACTGGTTCAGAATGCAGCAGCTTGACTCCTCACCCACACCAAATCATGGCATCATATCACCCCAGTCCTGAAAGACCTTCACTGGCTCCCTGTCTCCCATCGGATCACGTACAAAATCCTGACCCTCACCTACAAAGCCCTCCACCAACTTTCTCCTCTGCTTACTTGTAGCCCCCCGCTCCCCCTACCCATTTGTCCGTGTGTATGTATGTGTGCCTGTGTATGTTGCCTGTCTTTGTCGTTCGTCTCCTGTTTGTCTCACACCGTATTCCCCTTTAATGTGTTAAGCGTCTTTGAGATCTTTGAAAAGCACTATATAAGTTTAATCTATTATTATTATTATTATTATTAAATGGATTGATAGATTGATATCCCTGAAGTTTAACTGACTTGGTGTTATACTGTGATGTTTAAGTGTTCCCTTCAGTTTTCATCCTTCTTCTCTGTTATTCATTTACAGGAAATCTTTGACCTTTGAGTTTATGTATGAGGGCATGTGAGTGTTGCTCACACATGCCCTCATACATAAACTCATTAGAATCTCTTTTGGCTTGAACAGGTTGAATTAAAATGAGTTTTGGTCAAATGTTATCTCATTTTACGTTTAAATCAATCTGATTAAAAACTAATGTGCTTTTTCTTTAATATTTCTGTTTTTTTCCAGACTTATAGATCCTTCTCAACATCTGAAAGAAAACAATTATTGTCTGCTGCATAATAAAAAAAATAATTTAAGCCATTTTCCTGAGTTGCAACTCTTTTTCATAATCCAAACATAGATGGTAGCCACAGATAACACTTCTTCTTGCTCAATTAGTACAACATGAAGCTGCATTTTGAGGAATATAAATCTTTTAGCAAAATGTTTTGTCTTCATCGTCAATGAATCATCGTCCACCAGGTCAGTTTACAGTAAAAACAGTCTCTTACTTTGACTCTGAGGGTCCAGGTTCATTACTGAAGTGTAGAGGACAACCTTTGGACCAATCACTCTTCATAGACAGACAGCCAGAGACTAGAGACTCTGCTCTGTCCTCCTCCTCCTCCTCCTCCACACAATCACTCATCTTCTAATCTGAAGTCACACTGAGAGGTAAAACAACAACACTGACTGTGAGCTCAGATTTGACACACACAGTATAATAAAACCATCCAGCATTTACCTGGTCAGTTCTCTTTAACTCTCTGCTTGTTTTCTTGGGTTACAGCAGGTTTAATGAGGATTATTCAGCCAGTCATGACTTTGTGTTCACAGATGAATCAAACTGTTGAGTTCATTCTAAGATTTCTCTCCTCTTCAGTCCACAGGGAGGAAACTGACTCAGAGACTTTGACAGTGAAATAATAAAATGTCGGATTAACACTCACCCTGCGTCAGTCTTCAGTCTTCACCCTTCTGCTTCGTTGACTCTAAATGATGTCATTGAACACTTTAACAGTCAGGCTTCTCTTCCTGTTCATGTACATGGATCACCTGCTAAGTGTTGCTCCTCTCCTCTCCATTTACAGGAAGTCAGGTGAGTTTATCTGAGTGTGTGTGTGTGTGTGTGTGTGTGTGTGTGTGTGTGTGTGTGTGTGTGTGTGTGTGTGTGTGTGTGTGTGTGTGTGTTTGTGTGTTTGACACAGTAGGTAGAGCAGGAAAATACTAAGCTGGCACATAGAGTAATGTGCTGGTAATTCTGATTCCCAGCTGGCACATAATAGGACAGCACTGTCTGCAGATTCACTTTGGAAAACAATGACTAAGCTTTCCTCGTCATATATTTTTTCTCTTTTCCTGTCTGTCTTTCTGTCTCTCTCTCTGTCACTCTCACCTTGTCCACCTCACTCCTGTCCTCCCAGTCTGATGGTGATTTGTCTGTGGGATGAACAATAGTGCCTCCTGGTGGTTAAATTTGGCTCCTCTCCAAGCTGTGTTTCAGTTCACATTATTTCTGACTTCACCTCATGCCCACATACTGTACATCTATTATATGCTCTATTATGTGGCACCCCCAAAAGCCTACTTATTTAAGAAACTTAAAGAAAAAAACATAATTTGATGAACTAATCCAGGATTAAATGAACATTAAAATGATTTTTGTAATGTTACATTTTTCTAGAAATACATCTCTCCAACAGATGTAATGTGTAATAATTCATCTGTGGAGTTGTCTAACAAAATGGCAGAGGATAGAATAAATAAGAAGGTTTTTATACAAATCAAGTTTTCAGTAGGAATTTAGTTCTAAATTAGTAATTTAGAGGTCAGGAATTGAGTAAATCTCACAGTTCTCCATGAGCAAATAGATTTTACTAAATTTTTGAGAAGGCTTTAATGCTATATATCCACAGGATTAATGTGTGTTATAATGTGACTTCATTATAAGTATGCTTTTATTGAATTTAGAAGCAAAATTGTTTGAAAATATATTGTCAAAACTAAAATAAAGGACATATATGCATGTCAAACAAAAGTCTGGCTCTGAATCATACGTTATATCTTGTTTAGTGATGAAATGTAGAGTTTTACATGAAATGAGCTCAGAATGAAGATCTGCTGCTTGGAGCCAAGTTCTTTAGTGACATTTTATAAAACTACATTGCCTTTCATGGAGTTTTGCATGTTTCCAATGCAGATGTTTGCAGTGTTTCTGTGAGGTTTTGTGAAAAAATGACAACTTTTTCATATAAATCATGTTTTGAGTGTGTCTTGAAGAGAAATTCATTTCTGAGAAGTTCTGAGGGAAAAAGACAGTTTAAGGTAGTACAGTGATTAAAAGGCATTTTTCATGATATTGAGCTCAGAATGAAGATCTGCTGCATGGAGGCCAATATTTATGTAAAATCTAATAAAACTATGTTGCCTTTCATATTCATCCTGCTCTGCATGTTTGCAATGCAGAGACAACTTTCTATGGGGCTTTGTGAAGATATGACAGCTCCTTCTTGGAGGCAATTCTTAAATGAAATCTGATAAAACTATGTTGCCATTCATACTCATCCAGTTTGGAATGTTGCCAATGCAGAGATGTGTTTCTGTGAGGTTTTGTGAAGAAAAGAAAGCTTTTTCATATAAATCCAGTTTTGGGTGTTTCTTGATGTGAATCATGTTCGCGGGAGGTTTTGGGAGAATAAGACAGTTGAAGCTTGTGCAGTGATGAAAAGTAGAGTTTAACATGCAATTAATCAAATGTAACCTGTTAGATTCGTTGACTGATATAAATTCGCAGTTTTGATGTTTGTCAGTGAAATTTGGTTTTTGGGTCATCATTCCAAAGCGCATAGTTTGAGAAGCACCAGGGAAGATTGTGAATCAGTTTTATATTCATTCTAAATTTAGGGGTGATCTACTTTAGGTTTAGAGCTTATTGATTAATTTCTTTAATTATTCTTGGATCTAATATCAGCTATCAATTTCTTAAACTAACCTTATTTATTAATTGACTCTAAATTTGTTTAGTAGTCACCAAACTCTTTCACATCTGTGAATGTATTTATTTATCACCTGACGTGTCTGATGTGGAGATGGAAGGTTGCGCTGGTTACCAGGATTTCTGTCTGATGTTCTGTCTGGACTCTCGGTGAGAACAGGGCTTGAGTCGTTTCTCACAGTTGTCGTTGGCTTTCTCAAGCACCTTCAGCTCAGAATGAAGCAACTGATGAGCGTATGACTCATAAACAGACACCAACTCATTCGGTGAACATTTAACATAATTTGCTATTGATTTTAGCTGCATGTAAAGTGAATAAACATGATGTCACATAACTATCACTTTAAGATTACCATAACCAAGTCTATAGTATAACTTTAGTAATTTTCTATAGTGTGTTCTAAAAAAAAACATAGAAATAATATAGAAAACACTACAGAGATACTACATGAACCCTATAGTTTAACTGCAATTTCACCATAGCCAAATCAATAATATTATTGTAGTAATTTTCTACAGTGCGTTCCATATATAGTAATACTTTTTTGTGGTATATCTATAGTAATTCTTAATAGTAATGCTATGAATCATCTTCATGCAGGTCCTTCTTTTATGTATATAGATGTATAAATCCACATGACAGACAAAATATGCAATTATGAAAATATTTTAATGGAAATAGTCTTTATACCTTATATGACATTTTGAATTATTGTCACTATCAGAAATGAAGATATTTTAAGTCAATGAAATCCCTCGGCAAACCTTTCAGGGCCTCTGTGGGGTTGTTTGAGAATTACAGACAGGACAGGACAGGACAGGCGTGTTTGTATTGTTAAATGCAGAGGTGAAGGCATATCTTCAGGAATGGCCCCAGATGATGCTGCTGTGTGAGGCCTCCAGCTGAATCCTTTATTCAACACCTTTCATGAACTCAAGGAACTCTGTCAGAGAGAATGCACAAAGTCAATATATATACAGTATATGCATATAGACACATGTATCTATATATATCTATATCTATAGATATAGATATAGATATATATACACAGTATATGCATATATATATACATATATGTATGTACAGTATAAGCATATATATACAGTATATGCATATATATATACATATATGTATGTACAGTATAAGCATATATATACAGTATATGCATATATATACACGTGTATATACATATATACACATATATACAGTATACTGCATATATACATACATGTATACTAGTATACATACTTATATAAACAGT
>CAKAOI010049537.1:0-13731 GCA_916701655.1 Sebastiscus albofasciatus
GGAGGAGGAGGAGGAAGAGGAGGAGGAGGAGGAGGAGGAGTAGGAGGAGGGGGAGGAAGAAGAGGAGGAGGAGGAGGAGGAGAAGGAAGAGGAGGAGGAAGAGGAGGAGGAGGAAGAGGAGGATGAGAAGGAAGAGGAGGAGGAGGAGGAAGAAGAAGAGGAGGAGGAGGAAGAGGAGGAGGAGGATGAGGAGGAGGAGGATGAGGAGGAGGAGGAGAAGGAAGGAGGCGGAAGAGGAGGAGGAGGAGGAAGAGGAGGAGGAGTAGGAAGAGGAGGAGGAGTAGGAGGAGGAAGAAGAGGAGAAGGAAGGAGGAGGAAGAGGAGGAGGAAGAAGAGGAGGAAGAAGAGGAGGAGGATGAGGAGGAGGAGAAGGAAGAGGAGGAGGAGGAAGAGGAGGAGGAGTAGGAGGAGGAGATGCATGTTACAAGAGGACAATCACACAACAATCCCTCAGGCTTTATGAGCACAATGTTTTTATCTAATCTTTATGTGACCAGATAGAGGAGCGTAGCCGCACGCGTTACAAACAGCACCTCTACTAAGACACTACCTTCATGACCCGTCGCTTCCATCTACTGTAGACTGACATTAAACTCACACTGTAGCCGACCGACATCAGATCACTGTCCAACCCTTTCTGAGTAGTATTGACCGATCCAGTTTGAGCGGACTCGGTTGCATGCAGGTAAGCCGTCCATGTGGAGAGCAGAAGAGGTGGAACGCGTTGGCCGAAATCCAACCTGGGAACCTGCGTCTGATGATGACTTAGCTTTTTATGAGCTGAGGAATAAACTGTTAACTGTGTGAACCTATCCGGCCGCAGGCGTTGCGTCTCAAGTTGCTAATCGCTCTGTAAGCTGGCACACGGAAGAGGAAGAGGAAGTGTTGGTCTGGATATCCGTTATCTCAGCAGAGGATGAGATATCTGGACTTTTAGTCACTAGAAAGGGTCGAGCTCCAAAAACATATTTCCCATAATGCAACTTGATAGCATCTTTTATTGGCCCCTTGCTGCCTGGTAAACACCCTTCAAAAGGTCTTCACATGTCAGATCTGACACCATGTGGACAACCTACACCAGGGCTCAGCGACCTTTACTACCAAGAGACATTTTAGTCAAAAACAATCTGCCTGGAGCCGCAAAACATGAGATCACTGTGATGAAGGGAACAGTTTATAGTCTCAGTATATAGTAGATCAGTCTGATGCAGTGAGCGACAAAGAGACAATGGACTACGGAGCATTAGGACACACTGAGGGAAAACACATCTGAGATTTACACTATAAAGTCACAATATTATGAGAAAAAAGTCATAACTTTACCAGAATAAAGTCTAAATATAACGAGACTAAAGTCATAATTTAATTAGAATAAAGTCCTAACTTTACGAGAATTAAACAGCACTAATTAAAACCAGGGTGTCACCGAGGTTCAGATCCGGCTTGGGGCCCTTCTGTGTGGAGTTAGCATGTTCTCTCCCCGTGTTAGTGTGGGGTTTTCTCCGGGTGCTCAGGTTTCCTCCCACAGTCTCTCTCAGAAGGAAGCAGGACTTACTTTGGCTGTCCAGCAGGGCACTGAGGGAGTCGGCCCATTTCTCCAGCTCTTCTCCGGCGATCTTCCTCTTCTTGCTTTGGCCCACCAGACTCCACTGACGCATGAAGAGCAGGCGAGACCTCCTCTCTGTAGGGCTGGGGACAAGAGGACAGGGACAGACAGCGGTCAGGACCAAAAGATACCGCTATCATCACAGCAATCTCATCAGGGTAAGATCCAGAAAGACCGACTCAGGATCAATGTTTGTCTAAGGACAGTAAATGAAATGTCTCCAGTGTGGTGAACATAAATAAAGAACTAGGATTCTGACCTGTCTTTCTGTTCTGTGTTGGACAGGTTGGAGTTTGAGGAATGAGGACTCTGAAGCAGAAAAAGAAAACAGGTTAAATGTTCCACTCTCTGAGAGCCCAATGAAGCAGCTTCTCTAGATTTAAACCTCCGACCTCAGCTACAGCACTGACACTTTGAGCTGGGTTTAAACCTCTGACCTCAGCTACAGCACTGACACTTTGAGCTGGGTTTAAACCTCCGACCTCAGCTACAGCACTGACACTTTGAGCTGGGTTTAAACCTCTGATCTCAGCTACAGCACTGACACTTTGAGCTGGGTTTAAACCTCCGACCTCAGCTACAGCACTGACACTTTGAGCTGGGTTTAAACCTCTGATCTCAGCTACAGCACTGTGACAGTACGACAGACATGTGACATCAGAACAAGCAGACCAGGATGTTGTAAAAGCGTCGTCATCTTGTGACTCTCCTTCTTCTTGTAAAGAGTAACTGAACTATCATAACAATCCCAACTCAACGTGCACTTAATGGCTTCGTTTTCTGAAGCTTTCAACCGCTTCACATGGCTGTCATCGGCAGACGGGAGTCACGGTTGTCATGGAGATCAGTCTGTTGACATGAGAGCTCAGCAGCTGTATGATGCACGTTAAGGACATCATGTTTGACTGTTGAGTGAAGCACAACCGGCTCGTTTAAAGGGACAGTGTGGAGGATGTTTGTGGTGTGGTTGCAGGTTGCAACCAACTGAGTACCCCTCCTCTCACACCTCCCTTTCCAAGGCTGAGGTAACGTGAGCGGCCGAGTGCTTAACCGTGGTGACGGCGTTGGCCTCGCTCAGAGGTCATCCATATCCATACCATAGTAATACTACTTTAGGAGCAACAGAAGTCAGACGGCGGCTGGCGGTACCACGGTTTAGCACTCTACGACTCACGTTACCGCAGTTTCACACACGTGTCGGAGAACTACGGTGGCCTTCAGGTGACGTAAAACCATGAGAGTCTCTCTCTAGAGCAGAGTTTGGTTTGTCCTGTAGAAACACGGAGGACTCCGTGAAGAGGAGCCGATCCCTCAGTAGATATGAAGGACTCATTCTAAGCTAACAGAAACCATTCTTAGTTTCAGGTGATTATACACTAATGAAAACATACCTATTAATATCATATTCCATTTCTACACCGTTCCAACCTTTAATCTGGATCCTATCTGTAAGGAGAAGCTGCTTCTATGCTGCTCTACGGACTGAAAGTGAAGCGGGTCCCACCTGCCCAAACAGACTCTTGAGGTGCAGTTTAGCAGCTGATAGTTTGGCTTTGTGATGGTGCTGGTGCCGGGACCTGAAGGGGTTGGAGGAGGAGGAAGGAGACGGAGGAGGCTGGTCGTCTCTCTCCATGCTCTCCGTGCTGCCCTGGGCGCCGGGCGCCAGCTGGCCGTCGCTGTAGGCCCTGCATCCTTCGCTGAGGGCACCGACTCCCAGGTGGTTCTTGTCCTGTTTCCCCAGCTCGGTCAGGTTCTCCACGCTGACGCTGTGCTCCTTGACCAGCTTCTTCTTCTTCCCCGCATCGCCGGGACTCGCTCTGGGCTCTTGGATGGCGGGAGTCAAACTCCCGTCCTGCTCGTCTTCCTCCGTGTGAGGCGTGTAGGTGCCCGACTCCCGGTTTTTGTCATAATCTGGGTTCTTCAGCACCACCTTCCTCCACGGGAAGAAGTCCAGATCCAGGAGGGATCCCTCGGAGTTGAATCTGCGCATGGTGGCTGTGTGAGAGCTGACGGAACGAAGACAAGTAAAGGCCAGGATGAGGTTTAAGAAGAGATCAGCAGAAAGCAGAAAGAGATACACCTAAAGCAGAGATCTGATCTTTTCATTAGGATCTCTTTTAGCCGAGCTGGGCTGTTCTTCAGAGAGTCCTCAAACATCAGAAACATCACTTCAACGAAACAAACCATATTATACAAGTAAGAAACCTAAAACCCACAACGAGCCCCGAACACTGAACATTAAAACAACTAATGCTGAGAACCCACCTGACGTACCAGGAACTCGATCATCTGCAGGTACATATTTATATCATCTCACATACTTTCATTTCAGATAGTTTTGTAAAAGTAATCCTCGACCAGGGGTCAGGGGTCAGGGGTCAGCAACCTTTACTATCAAAAGAGTAGTCTCAGTATATAGTATATCAGTCTGATGCAGTGAGGGCCAAAGAGACAACGGACTACGGAGTATTAGGACACACTGAGGGAAACACATCTGAGATTTACACAATAAAGTCACAATATTACGAGAATAAAGTCATACCTTAACGAGAAAAAAATTAAATAACACGTAAAATGACTACTTCATAATATTCTGACTTTATTCTCTAAATCTCAGATGTATTTTTTCCCTCAATGTGGCCCTAATACTCCGTCGTACCGTCGTACCAGAGACCTACAACAATGATACATAGAAATGAAAATGCAAACAAAGAAACAGTTCTTCATTTCCATGTTTCTAACTCCACAGGGAGCCGCTGGAGAGGAGCTGAAGAGGCAGGCTGCTGACCTCTGACCTCTGACCTAAGCCGTTGTCCTTGTGGTGTCATGTAGTTAATTCCACCTTTGAGGGGGTTGAGGTCGGGAAAGAAAAATATAATTGGACTATCAGAAAAATGTGTCAAAGAGACGATGAAGTGCTCCGTATTAACTGCTTCTACTCAGTAGAACAGCGACCGAGCTCCCCTAGGAACGCCACATCTTAATTTATGAGAGTTAAATTAAGAATTAGAATTACAGCCTTCACCAGCCAGTTAGTTAGTTTACATCCATGTCTGTTTAAAACGTCATCACTTCATCATTTCATCCTACTCGTGTCAAATCGTCATAATTCTTATGGCCAAAAACGTGTTTTGTGAGCAGCGTCTGAAATTAACTTTCTTCACTTCCCGCAACTCAGAAATGTTTTCTGCCACTTTAGAAATCCCTGCAGACCGTGGAGGGAAGGTAGTGTCCACAGTACTGTACTATGTTATCGCCATCTATAGGGATTATTTGCATAAAAACACAATTCAAATGGTTATGAATATTTGCTTTGATTAAAATAAATCTTGGTAAGTTGTTATGAGGTTAAAGAGGTCACAACTCTCTCTCTAATATCTGTTTTATATAATAATGTATTATTAGAAGCTGCTTAGAGCTAGCGTTATGAAGTTAAACAGGACAGCAGACAGCAGATCAGCTCTGACTGCTTGTTTTCCTCCGGTCTGTGAAATCTTGTAGACGCCGTTAGAGCACCGGAGGACACAGAGGGACATGATTTTTTTCCAGGTTACCTGTCTCATGTTCTACTGTCACGATATAGCGACGTTTTATGAAAAAAAATACTTTTTTTAAATCACATTTGCTTCAATCTGCCTCCTTCAGCTTTTAACAAGCACTTTCTGATTCCTACATAAAGCCCCTTTAAGTTTGACTGAAAAAGTTGACCAACTTTTACTTAGTGTCTTATAATTTAACTTAAAAACTAATTATCAGTTTTATATTTCCTGGATTCTATAAACAGAGACTAATAAACTCAGCTGCTTGAAGAGCTGGTCGGTCAGCAGCAGTCAGGAAGTGCTGCTCTGCTCTGCTGTGGGAGAACCAGCAGTTGTCTGATATTTACTCTCTTTAGTTATATAAACCCTCCCAGTGTGTGTTTACCTCTGAGTGCAGCAGTGTTTCTAAGCTTTCTCCTCCATGGCAGCTAGTTAGATTCCTCCAGATGTCATTACAGCAACATATGCACGACCAGAATCTTCAGGATATCCAACAACACCGAGTTAATGTCTCCAGAAAGAAGCGAGAATCCAACCTGCTCCTCCTCCTCTCTGCTGCTCAGTCTGCTGCTGTTACTGTTACTGCTGTCAGTCACCAGTCAGCCTCTCAGTCTCTCTCCTCCTACAGAGCTCTCTTATGGCCGCAGACAGTCTCTGAACAGAGTCGCAGAATGAAGACAGACTTCAGGAAAAGTTCCATAAAGTTTCCACCCGAGACAACCTGAACCTCCTCCTGATGACCTCATGACCACTCCTTCATCCACTCCTTCATCCACTCCTTCATCACACCTTCAATCACACCTTCTTTACCTTCTTTACCTGTGTGTCTGAACTTGCCCGTCAGGACGAGACTCCTTCAGGAGAGCCTGGTAAACACACACCCACACACACACACACTCACACACACACACACACACACGCACACACACAGAGAGACACACTCACACACACACACACGCACACAGACACACACATGCACACACACGCGTGCACGCACGCACACACACGCATGTCCTGGAAACACACAACAATCTACTGATACAAGCTTCATTATGAGTGCTCAGTGTGTGTGTGTGTGTGTGTGTGTGTGTGTGTTGGTGTGAACAGAAAAGTCTGAAGAATAGAATAAATAAATAGAATCCATCCCAAGTCCAGTAGCCTGCTATAATAACAACCAACACCTAATACTACTACCACTAATGATAATAATAATAGTACTACTACTACCACTAATAATAATGATAATAATAATAATAATAATAATAATGATAATAAATCACTTTGTTTGTTTATTTAATCACACATTGAAGGTGAAAGTATAAATAATTGTCCCGTTAACTTTATAACAGTTTTAAATAAACTAAATAATGTTCACCAAAGTGACATAAAGACGCTCAGGCATGAAACAGACGCCTCTCGCTACGTCATTGCTACGTCACTGCGGGGTCCTTCTGACGGTGCGTTCAGGGTCGTGTTTAGTTTGGAGGAAAAGATGAAGCTAGTGAGCTAACAGCTAACAGCTAACAGCAGATCAGCCTGAAGACACCGACCAGCTGCTCTGCACCGGATGTTACCTCGAAACTAACATCCCCGGGCTGTTCTAGAGTTTAACAGACGGCAAGAGCTTCAGCTGGACCTGAACCTGGAGGACCGATCTACCACCGGGAGGAGAGATTATCTAGTTATCCTCCTGGTACCTGGGATTAGCTAGCTGGCTAACAAGCTAACAACAACAACAACAAGAAGAAGAAGGCTCTGAAGGCTCGGAAGCAGCCGAAGGCTCGGAAGCAGCCGAAGGCTCGGAAGCAGCCGAAGCCTCTGAAGCAGCCGAAGGCTCTGAAGCAGCTGAAGGCTCTGAAGCTGGAGGTTCTGGATCTATCTGAGTATTAACCTCATGTTTAGTTTGATGCTGGATAAAGGTTACTAGCTCTATTCCTCTTTACCATCTAACACATTAAACCGGATGTATACTAGTGAACATTACAACATTAGTAAACATTAGTGAACATTAGGGAACATTGGTGCACGTTAGTAAACATTAGTTAACATTAGTAAACATTAGAACATTAGTTAACATTAGAACATTAGTAAACATTAGTAAACATTAGTGAACATTAGTGAACATTAGTAAATATTAGAACATTAGTTAACATTAGTTAACATTAGTGCACATTAGTAACATTAGTAAACATTAGTTAACATTAGTGAACATTAATAAATATTAGAACATTAGTTAACATTAGTTAACATTAGTGAACATTAGTAAATATTAGAACATTAGTTAACATTAGTTAACATTAGTGAACATTAGTAAATATTAGAACATTAGTTAACATTAGTAAACATTAGTGAACATTAGTAAATATTAGAACATTAGTTAACATTAGTTAACATTAGTGAACATTAATACATATTAGAACATTAGTTAACATTAGTAAGCATTAGTGAACATTAGTAAACATTAGTGCACATTAGTGAATATTAGTTAACATTAGAACATTAGTAAACATAAGTGTACATTAGTGAACATTAGTGAACATTAGTGAACATCAGCTGTGTGTTTTACGGTTCTAACTGTGCATCAGACCTTCAGGATGTCTGAGTCCAGCAGCCTGACTGACGTCACCGTGAAGACTCTGGACTCTCAGAGCAGAAGATACACAGTCAGAGGAGAGGTGAGGCTTTAATCGATCATTAGAGTCAGTCTGTGCTTTACTTCCACTCATCTGTTCCCCCCTTCAATGACAGCCTGTGTGTTGTGTGTGTGTGTGTGTGTGTGTGTTGTGTGTGTGTGTGTGTACTGTGTGTGTTGTGTACTGTGTGTGTTGTGTGTGTGTGTTGTGTGTGTTGTGTACTGTGTGTACTGTGTGTGTGTGTGTGTTGTGTGTTTGTGCCACCAGCTGACAGTGAAGCAGTTTAAGGAACACATCGCAGCCTCGGTGGAGATCCCGGTGGACAAGCAGAGGCTGATCTACCAGGGCAGAGTGCTGCAGGATGACCGGACGCTGGCTGAATACAGTGAGTACATGAGACCTGTGGGTTTGGTCTCTCTCGTGCATCGTCTCACTAAATAGAAACAAAAACAACAGCATGTCCTGCGTCTCAGAGTGATCGGGGCCTATGAAGTCCATCCCTTTGTTCTCCATCAGATGTAGATGGAAAGGTGATCCACCTGGTGGAGCGTGCCCCGCCTCAGGCCACCACGTCTGGTTGTGGAGGTGCGGGTGTTTCCAGCGGGGGGGCAGAGGGCGGAAGCAGCAGCAGCAGTCACGCCTCCACCTCCTCCCAGGGTGCACCGCACGACCGCAACAGCAACAGCTACGTGATGCTGGGGACCTTCAACCTGCCCGTCAACATCATGGACCCTCAGCAGATGCAGGTGGGAGGAGTCTGCTGCATGCAAACCAAAGCTCCAGTTATTACTCCAGTCGTACTCTTCCTGTAAAGCTGACTGATGTTTGTGTGTGCAGAGCAACGGCTCGGTGGACGTGCAGATCAACTTGGACCAGTCGGTGCAGAGCGAGCCCAGGATGAGGCTGCAGCTGGCCGAGAACCTGCTCAGAGACGCTCGCTTCCTCATCCACAGGCTGGAGGTACGGTGTTCTTTACAGCCGGATAGCACGGTCACTACATCGCTCAGCCGGAGTCATACAGCATTTTCACAAGTATTAACTTATGTATGTGTCTTTAGTTTTGGCACTACAATTCCCACCATGCTTTGGGTCAGGAGTCAGGGGTCGGCAACCTTTACCATCAGAAGAGACATTTTAGGCACAAAAAAATAAATCTGTCTGGAGCCTTAAAGCATGTGATCATAGTGATGAAGGTAACTCAGTTTATAGTCTCAGTATATAGTAGATCAGTCTAATGCAGTGAGGGCCAAAGAGACAATAGACTACGGAGTATTAGGACACACTGAGGGGAAACACATCTGAGATTTACACAATAAAGTCACAATATTACGAGAATAAAGTCAGAACTTAACGAGAAAAAAAGAAAAATAACGTGTAACATTGTAACTTCGCCGTGCAGTGTTAGGGTTACTATGAGAGGAAAACAGCTTTTACACTGTACAAGAAAAAGGCATGATGTTATTAGAATGAAGTCGGACTATTATTATTAATAATGTGTCGTAGTAAACAGGTGAGTTCAGTCTGTCTGTTATGTGTCAGATGAGGAAGGTGGAGGACATTACTGTGGCTCAGAGGACAGAGCGGGTCGTCCTCCAGTTGGAAGGGTGGAGGTTGGACACATGTTGAACTGTCCCTGAGCAAGATGCTGGCCTTTCAGATGGATATACAGCTTTCATATCATATCTGACCCAACAGGACAGACCTCAGCACTCAGTGTGTGCCTTGTGATGTGTTCATGTGTTGTAGGGAGTGTCCGGTGACAGCAGCTCCCATTCACAGCCAGAGGTACTTCAGTCCTCTTCCACCCCAACGCCGCCGCCGTCTTCCTCCTCTGTCAGAGCGGCAGCAGCATCACAACTCATGGACACCAGCTCTCCTCCTGCTGCTCCATCATCCTCCACCTCCACCCAGACGGAGGGACCAGCCAACACCGGGCCCAAGTGAGTCAGAGTCTCGGACCGCATGGCTCCAATAATACCGGATATTAACATGTGATCCTCTGGATAACGGCGTCCCATCTGTGGGTCTCTGCAGGACCTTTGTAGTGCTGACTCCTCCTGTCCTCTGTTTGTCTTCAGTCACCCGAGTCCAGCGGAGTTCGTGGAGGTTCTCTCTGAGGTCAGGAGGGTGGAGGAGAGCTTACGTCCCTTCATAGAGAGGACCCACTCCATTCTTGTAGCGGCCACTTCAGCAGACTACAACAACAACGTAAGGAGGAGGAACGACCTCTATGTATATATAACTCTATATGACGACCTCTCACACATATCACACATACGTACATATCTTATTTACTGATGCTCCGTGTCCCGCGCGTCACGTTACGATCAGCTGTTGGTTCGTGTCCCGTGTTCACAACGTTCAGTTTCATTTTCACTTGCTGTGTTAATAAGAGTCCGTCTGCTTCCACAGACCCAGGAGAGGGAGGAGGATCAGCGCATTCTCAACCTGGTCGGAGATGCTCTGCGTCTCCTTGGCAACAGCTTAGTCGTCCTCGGCGATCTACGCTGTAACCTGGCGACCTCTCCTCCACGTCACCTGTACGTGGTCCGTCCGATGGCCCACTACAGCCACCCGGTCCTCCTCCAGGCCGGTCTGCCACACATGTCCCTCCCAGTAGGTTCACACACTGTCAGCTGTGGAGAAACACTGTAGTATTATAAGATAACACAATCATCCTGCTAGATCAGGGGTCAGAGGTCAGAGGTCAGCAGCCTGCGTCTCTTCAGCTCCTCTCCAGAGGCTCCCTGTGGAGTTAGAAACATGGAAATGAACAACTGTTCTTTGTTTACATTTTCATGTTTATGTATCCTTGTTGTAGGTCTATGGTACGACGGGACGACGGAGTATTAGGACCACATTGAGGAAAAAGATAAATCTGAGACTTAGAGAATAAAGTCAGAATATTATGAAGTAGTCATTTTACGTGTTATTTTCTTTTTTTCTCGTAAAGTTATGACTTTATTTTAATTAAATTACGACTTTATTCTCGTAATATTGTGACTTTATTGTGTAAATCTCAGATGTGTTTTCCCTCAGTGTGTCCTAATACTCCGTAGTCCATTGTCTCTTTGTCCCTCACTGCATCAGACTGATATACTGTATACTGAGACTATAAACTGTTACCTTCATCACAGTGATCACATGTTTTGCAGCTCCAGACAGATGTTGTTGTTTTTTGTGCCTAAAATGTCTCTTTTGATAGTGAAGGTTGCTGAGCCCTGACCCCTGACCTCTGACCCCTGACCTCTGACCCCTGGGTTAGAAAGTGAGAATGTCTGTTTTTTGTCATTTATTAAGGCTCAGCTATATAATAGGTCTTTTCTATGCTCAGCTAGTTGTGAATATGTTGTGGGCGTTGCTCGGTTTGTGTTCACAGACATCCGTCTGATGCCTCACACATGCTAATATTTACCGAGGCAGCAGCCAGTGTACCTGCTCTACCTTTTAACGAGGATGACAGAACACAGATGTTAAACTGTTGCTCCGAGCTCTGATCATCTATTACAATGTGTAGTAAAGCTTTATTTTACAGAGCTGTCATTTCCTAATTCTCACTGGGGGTACGGTGATGTACATCCCATGATCAAGTCCACTCACCAGTCTCTTGAGCACATAGAGTATTTGCATGTCAATATGCTTCTCTGATCCTCAGAGCAACTTACCCCAAGGTGAAAGGATTAGTGTGGGCCTGATACCTGAAATATCAACATTCATTTGACAAGCGGAGGAATTATATCAGAATCCTTTAGACAACTTTGTACATCACCAGCAGTTCTATGTTCAGACTTTACATCACCAGCAGTTCTATGTTCAGACTTTACATCCCCAGCAGTTCTATGTTCAGACTTTACATCACCAGCAGTTCTATGTTCAGACTTTACATCACCAGCAGTTCTATGTTCAGACGTTACATCACCAGCAGTTCTATGTTCAGACGTTACATCACCAGCAGTTCTATGTTCAGACTTTACATCCCCAGCAGTTCTATGTTCAGACTTTACATCACCAGCAGTTCTATGTTCAGACTTTACATCACCAGCAGTTCTATGTTCAGACGTTACATCACCAGCAGTTCTATGTTCAGACTTTACATCCCCAGCAGTTCTATGTTCAGACTTTACATCACCAGCAGTTCTATGTTCAGACGTTACATCACCAACAGTTCTATGTTCAGACTTTACATCACCAGCAGTTCTATGTTCAGACGTTACATCACCAGCAGTTCTATGTTCAGACGTTACATCCCCATGTCTGTTACTTACTGTCAGTTTGTCCTGGACCGTGTGGTAAATATGTATTTCTCCTGCAGATCAACTTGGGGACGACGGTGACCATGACGTCTGGTGGGAGACAGGCGGCTGAAGGACAACGACAGCCCTCTCATGGCGCCGGCCAATCGGATCAGCAGGCCGCAGGCCAGACTCTGCCTCTCCCGTCCAACGGGACCAGTCATCAACAAGGACAGGGAGGGCCCCGAGTGATCCGGATCACCCACCAGACCATGGAGCCTGTAGTCAGGATGCAGATGAACATTGACGGTACGTGTGCTGACGGTATGGTGTCACTACTGGTGAAGCTTGCGACCTGTGATCAGGCTGTCGGACCGGGCAGCACCGGTCAAATATCAATCACCATTCTGTTGCCGCGGTGCCGTTCTCACCTCGGACACATGGTTCCACAAGCTAAGACCTGATCTGAACCCTCCGAGGGAAAGTGAGTCATCACATCCACTCGAGGAGCAGATGTGTGAATTTACAGTCCTAGTAATATAAACATGTATATCATACCTCTTGTTCTGTCTCACCACCGGCCCTCCTGGACTCTCACTGTGAACATGATGGGTTTCTGCTCTTGATGTGTTGAACAGGCGAGTCCGCCGCCGGGTCTCAGGTTCCAGGACAGCCGAATAGCGCCGGCAGCGGTCAGCCTGGTGAGTGCTGCTCTGTGATTGGGTAGTTTGATGTCGTAGGAAAAGCTGACTCTTCATTACAGTTGCAGTAATTAATTTTTGGGGGTCAGGAGAACTTTGATTGGACACATTACCTCTCTGTCCTCAGGACTGCCCCCCGAGTTCATGCAGGCCATCGTCCACCAGATCTCCCACCAAGCCGCCGCCATGGCCACGGCAGCCTCGGCCGGCCACCCGGCCGGCCACCCGGCTCAGATGGTGTCTGTCCCCGGCTCGACAGCCGGCACGGAGGGAACCGCTTCCCCACAGCCCCCCCACGCTGCTCAGGGAAGGGTCGTCATCACCAGACCGTCCTTCTCCCCCCGCATCCCTCAGCCTGTGGGAACAAGAGGAACCACCATCAACCTGAGGGCCAGTGTACCCACAGCTGGTCAGCAGCCAGGCCCGGTAACACCGACACAGAGTGGATTAACTACGTCTGACTAGGGCTGCAACTAAAGAGTTACATTATTGATCAATGGAGTCATTGTTTGTTTGATAGAACTTCAGAAAACAGTTATATAATACCGTCGAAATGTCCTCGAGCCCAACTTAAAGGAGCTCTATGTGAGAATCAGCTTCACCTGTGTCCGTTAAGTCAACTAAAGTCAGTATAGAATATTGAAGTCTATCTGTATGTTGAATGATGGGGGTCATAAAGTGTTCCTCCTCTGTGAGCAGGGCTCCTCTCTGGCCCCCTCGTCCCTCAGCCAGATGATCAGCGGGCTGGTCGGACAGCTGCTGATGCCGGGGCAGTCGGGTCAGTGACAACTCTATACATATATACATATATATATATATGTATGTCTTTATGAAGTGCATTAGGAGCTTGACATGCCACTTCTTTTTATTACTTCTTTTTATTGCTATTATTTATCTGTATGAGAGGCGTGCATGTGTGTGCATGTCGGCCAATAAGTTACAAGAAATTGCACTACAGATATGTCATTTAGAAACAGCCTCTGCATCTCATGGTTTGTCCACCAGGAGGCAGTGATACTA